>VCII01000583.1:0-11927 GCA_006030095.1 Triplophysa siluroides | reverse complement strand
TATTATTATGACAGTATGACAGGTTAAACAGGCTTATTCTGATTTTCTCTTCCTCCGAATTATACTCGCCAGTGTTGTTTTTCTTATCATCGTTATCATTTAAAAAAATGAATAAATTCAGAAGAGGCTTAGAACAGAATTACATTTTTAATATGACAAAACAGCTGTTATTCTGTACATCAGAGAGGAAACCTTAAAGGGACAGTTAACCCCAAAATAAAAATGACATCATCATTTACGCACCCTCAGATTGTTTCAAACCTGTATACATTTCTTTGTTCTGCTAATCACAAAGGACGAATGTCAGCAACAAAACAGACCTTATCCCCCATTGACTCCAATATATTTATTTTACCTACTATGGCAGTAAATGGGGGATGAGATGTGTTTGGTTACTGACATTCTTCCAAATATGTGTTCAACAGAACAAAAACATTGATACAGGTTTGGAATAATCTGAGGGTGAGTAAGTGATGACAGAATTTAAATGTTTGGGCGAACTATCCCTTTAAAGTTTGGACAATTTAATTCACTTCAGTTTCTAATCCGAGACTTATGCATAGGTGCAAATAAAACATTTTTATACTTTTAAACATTAGAATGGTCTTTTCTGTTTCTTTTTTAAAACCGCATCATGACATTTGCTGCTGTATCAATCAATACGGAAGCATCCATATTCATACATATATCAGCAAGGAATTCATCGCGATATACAGTATTGATGTTTTGAGCACAGCCCTATTTATAGCCTTGTTCCATGTGCCCCTTTTTTACTTTGAGCACCTGCCCCTTTAAAGGTCTCTGCACGGCCCTGGTAACCAGTCATTCTAAACATGCTTCAAATGTGTCAGAGATGTCTAAAAAGTCACACGAGGCCTCCGGGGACAATGAGTGGATGTCCCGTCCGCCACGGTTTGCCCGGACAGGGGTTTGGCCCTCTGAAGCTGGCAACAGACCTGCTCCCCGTCGGAAGAAGTGGTTTGAAGTCTTTCAGAGGGTAAGTACTGACAAAAGTTCATGAGAAAACATGCCTAAACCCATTGAATACAACCTAGAGGTCTTTATTTGTACAGATAGATAAATGTCCAATACAGGTCCGTGGCCAGGCAACACTTTTTGGTGGAGCACAGAAATGCCTTTGTGGATTCCACACGACTAAGGTATGCATGTCAGACGTTCAGGTATTCATCTCTTTCATGTCACGTCACAACCCTTGACCACACAACCCTTTTTGTGACGAAAACTCCTATACCTTCAATGTGCGCCGCTGTGCAAAACTAGTTGAGATTTGTATGTTTATAAAGCTGGATAAAGTCACGCAGCTGTTTACATCCCTGACCATAGACTACAATGTTTGCTCTGTCTAGTCTCATGGCTCATGCAATGATGAAATTGGGGGGGCAACGAGGTCATCGTAAAAGGCTCTGGATTTTTTTCACCATTGTTCAAAAAATGTTTTATCTAAAAGCATTTTAATTTGACCTCAAACCGTTGAGATGTCAGCATCCATTGCCATGAATATTTAAGTTAGATTAAAAGCTTCGTAACTTGAACATATTTTATGTGTACTAACTACTGTGTCAATAAAGAAAAAGACAACAAACTAGACGCATCCTCAGATTACGAAGCACATTTATGAGCTCTTAGCACAAAAACACAGCAAGAAAGAAAAGAAAACATTGAAAGGAATATGCATTTTTATAAAGACCAGTTATTACGGATTTTCTTTTCACCGAGCGTTACATTAATGAAGCGTCTCCTACTTCCGCTTCTGCCCTCAGACTCTCGCTGGCGTACGCGGGTGGATCGTGGATTGAATATAGAAATGTCTGCGACTATGACATTTTGCGAGGCCTGTGCTTATTTTGATCTTTAAAAAGAACACCACGGCCGAAAGGTGATTAAAACCTGCTTTCCACGCTCTCGATTCTTCTTTTACCAGGCCACAAGTGCTCCACCTGCCTCCGCTCCTACTTCTGTCCAGGCCTCTACCGCAGCCCCAACCATTACACGGCCTGCACTTCACCTATCGACGGTAACATGTTCTTTTCATATTTGAGATCGTTTAAGATTGTTTGTGTGTTCTTGTGATTTTACGTGAATGACAATCCGTTCTGTCATCTCCCTCTTTTAGTGTGTATGGAGGATCCATTAGTTCAGCAGCCAAACCAAACCTAAATGTACCGAGGCGGATCCAGGTGATTTGAAAAAGACCTTAATATGTTTTATCATTTTCACCGTCATTATTACATTGATGTTAATCATGTGCAATATGTATATTCGCAGCCTGCTAGTCAAAGTGCTTCTCCTTCAGCCGGATCTGTTCTTGCATCCTCGGTGAGCACCCGTCTATTTCTTCCGGCATCAATCTACAATTGGGGGTACATTTCACATCGACCAAATGGTACAGAACAAATATGCTTTCTCAATAAAATGACTGTTGGTTCAGCTTATATATGTTATAAGTGTTACTTTCCTGCTAGTTAACAAGCTTAATCATAAACCACCATTTTGATATTACAAGAGAAAGGATGTTTTCCCTGATGAATTCCTCAACTGCGTTTCAGACCAACTGTATGCCACTTCACTCTGTGATTAAGCTCTACACTTCTAACACGTGTATCTAAGCGTTCTTTTATCTGTTCTGCCATATGCGCAGTCATTGTTCGTTTTTGAAATGAAAAATCTGCCTTTGAGTTCCTTTAGTTTGAAAAAAGATATAATCATCACGAATGGACACACAATGAGCCCGAAATGATAGAATTACTCGTATGCAAACTTGAGAGAAACAATGTGGTAATGTTTATATTACATCTCTACTTTTTCGTTGCTTTTGAATCAGGAGCATGTTGCCTCTTCTACGCCTGGCCCTGCTCCCGCAGCCGAGCCAGATCAATTTTGGCTGCCTCCTGAAATGAGAAAGACGACCCGTCACAGGATCAGAGGTGGATTGCCTCTGGTATGAGCCACCAGTCCCTTCTCTCATCTACCGCCAGGCTCCATCTCCAGAACGCTTTTTTACATCACAGGCTTCTGGTATGGATGCCGTAGCACTTGTGGACTTGTTTAGACTGTCCTGTCCTACATGTGGGAAGCAGCTGACTGGCTATGGCGTCCGCAAGAGAGCATCGACAGGTACTACCTTATGGTTGCAGGGACTCTCGGGTGTACTGTAACTGTTTCTCGCCCGAATTACCCGTCTACCAGTCAGACTATCCTGGACCAGCTCCACTTGCCTCATCGAAGACTGTTTCGTCTGATCTTGACACGGAAGTGAGCTACAGTCTACACGCATCGTAGAGAATCTTGCAATGAGTTTATAATATTTAACGGTTCACAATAAAGTATACACTCACCTAAGGGTTAATAGGAACACCTGTTCAATTTCTCAATAATGCAATTATGGTGGTGGTGTAATGGTGTGGGGGATGTTTTCTTGGCACACTTTAGGCCCCTTAGTGCTAATTGGGCACCGTTTAAATGCCACGGCCTACCTGAGCATTGTTTCTGACCATGTCCATCCCTTTATGACCACCATGTACCCATCCTCTGATGGCTACTTCCAGCAGGATAATGTCACAAAGCTCGAATCATTTCAAATTGGTTTCTTGAACATGACAATGAGTTCACTGTACTAAAATGGCCCCCACAGTCACCAGATCTCAACCCAATAGAGCATCTTTGGGATGTGGTGGAACGGGAGCTTCGTGCATCCCACAAATCTCCATCAACTGCAAGATGCTATCCTATCAATATGGGCCAACATTTCTAAAGAATGCTTTCAGCACCTTGTTGAATCAATGCCACGTAGAATTGAGGCAGTTCTGAAGGCGAAAGGGGGTCAAACACAGTAGTAGTATGGTGTTCCTAATAATCCCTTAGGTGAGTGTATATGCAGAAACGTCTCATGTAAATTCAATGCATAGCAAAATGAAAGTGTTTTTAATTTAGCTTGAAATAAGGAATGAAGCAAATCTTCTCTTTTACCCCACCAGACTGGTGAAACAGCTGAGGGAGAACCATGGGGACAGTGGCTTGACCTCTTGCCGCACTATATGGAGGAGTGTGCTGGTTTTGTCAACCGCCCCAGCCTCTTACCCGTCGTGTGCCAGAAGCCTCCGGAGCCCATCGACGTCCCTACTAGCCAGCGGCTGCTCTCTCTCTCTCTCTCTCTCTCTCTCTCTCAAATTCAAATTCAAATGAGCTTTATTGACATGACTTGTACAGTATTGCCAAAGCATTGGTCATTTCATTACCAATGAACAAAACGACAAATAAAGAATACATATACAAAACAAAATGTGTAAATCAATGGCTAAATTTAAACTAAATATTAAACATAACTTCAAAAGCCTTGTAGATACAGATACTGAAAAATAAATAAATAAACAAAAATGTTTACAGTTACATACAAAATAAATACCCTGTTTTATTTTTGTCCACTGGCTGATTCTCTATGTTTATGGCAAGCTGTAATATAGTTTCCTGCTGTTGTGATTAATCTGGAGTTTTCTCCCAAGATGTGCTGAATTTGGGAGTGCCATAAAATTGGATGTTATTTGTTGAAATTGAGTGAAGTATTCAGATCTTATATTCTGATAGTGATCACAGTGCAGGAGGAAGTGTTCTTCTGTTTCTACAGCTCTCTGAGAACACAATAAACACAGTCTCTGTTCTCGCGGTTGCCATCTTTGTCTGTGTCGTCCTCTTTCTACAGCTAGAGAGTGATCACTCAATCTGTATTTACTTATTGTCTTTCTCACTTTAGGATTTTTCACACAGCTCAAGTATTCTGCTGCTTTATAGTCAGTTTTCAGGTGTAGATAGAGTTCCATCTTTTTTTGTGTTTTTTGTTGCATCTTTCCAATAGGCAATATAGTTTTGTTTTTGTATTTTTATCACTTGGTTAGGCCAGATTGTGTGGTGCTGGTTTGGGTGAAGTTGAAGTATCAGTTGTAAAAAGGGTCTTCTGTGAGCGTTCTGCTCTTGGTACTGCAGAGCTTGAGCGTGATATGAGCTTGGATCACTGTTTTTCAGGTGTTTATAGAAATTCAGAGCTCTTTTTTGTATATTCAACAGTAAGGGGTATTGTCCTAATTCAGCTCTACATGAGTTGTTTGGTGTCGATCTGTTTACTTTAAGTATGCTCTTACAGATGAGGGTATGCAGAGTTTCAGTTTCTTCTTTTTCCCATCTAGAGAAGTCTTGAGTTTTAAGTGGTCCCCATATCTCACTGCCATATAATGCAATGGGTTCAATTATTGCTTTTAGGAGTTTTAACCATGTCTGAATAGGAATTTCATATTGAATTGTATTTTTAATTATGTAGAAGACTCTCATTGCTTTTGTTTTCAAATCATTTACAGCCGGATTGAAGTTTCCTGTTGAACTTATTTTTAGTCCCAGATAAGTGTATTCTTTCGTGTGTTGGAGAATTTGGTTTCCTGCTCTGAATATAAAATGATTTTCCCCACACCTGGATCTCTTTTGAAAAATCATTATTTTTGTTTTTGTGAGGTTAATTTTAAGAGCCCACGTTTGACTGAATGTATCTATGATGTCAAGAAGCTGTTGAAGTCCCTCTTTTGTTTCTGACAGAATGACTAAATCATCTGCGAAGAGGAGGCATTTGATTTCTGATTCAGTCAGGATCGGGCCTCGAGCGGTCGAATTATTCAATGCTTTGGCTAATTCATTTATATAGATGTTAAATAAAGTGGGGCTCAATGGGCAACCTTGTCTGACGCCTCGACACTGTGAGAAAAATTCTGTTCGTTTGTTTCCTATTTTCACTGCACATGTGTTGTTCTTATACATGCTGCTGATTAAATCAAATGATTTCCCTCCAATCCCATTTTCTAATAGTTTCAGGAGAAGACCTTCATGCCAGATGGAGTCAAAAGCCTTCTCAAAATCAACAAAGCAAGCGAAGACTTTACTTTTGTTTTGGTGGACATGTTTGTCGATGATGGTGTGGAGGGTATAAATGTGGTCTGATGTTCTGTGTTTGGGCAGAAATCCAATTTGATTTTTCTCCAGGATTTTGTGGTCTTGGAGAAAGTTTTGCAGTCTTTTATTAATGATTGAACAGAATATTTTCCCCAGGTTGCTGTTGACACATATGCCTCTGTAATTGTTTGGCTCAAATTTGTCTCCTTGTTTAAAGATGGTGTAATTAAGCCTTGATTCCAGGTGTCCGGAAAATATCCTACATTCAAAACTATGTTAAAGAATTTGGTTATCGCCGTCTTGAATTTTTCATTGGTGTATTTAATCATTTCATTTAATATTCCATCAAAGCCACATGCTTTCTTTGGTTTTAATTCATGCAATCTATCTGTGAGCTCATTTACTGTGATTGGGAAATCAAGGGGATTTTGATTATCTTTAATCTTATTTATTATAATTTCCAATTTGTTTATTATTTTATTTCGAGCAGAATTCATTTCTGTTGTTTTGTACAATGTTTCAAAGTGTGTCTTCCATATGTTCCCATTTTGGATGGCCAGTTCTTGTTGCCGTGGACTATAGAGAGTGTTCCATTTATTCCAAAAGTTACTGGTTTTTATTGACTCCTCCATTTCACTAAACAGCTGTTCTGTATGTTGTTCCTTCTTTTTTCGGAGAGTTTGTTTGTATAGTTTCAGAGCTTCATGATATTGATGGCGCAGTTCTTGATTGTCAGGGTCTCTGTGTTTTTTATTGGAAAGATTTCGTACTGTTGTTCTAATAGTTTTGCACTCGTTGTCGAACCACTTTTCTTTGCTGTTTTTTGGTTTACTTTTTGGAGATCTTTTCAAATTGCACATGGATGCTAATTGGTGAAATATGTTTGTAATATCATGTAGTGCCAGATTTGTGCCTGTTTTATTGGGTGGATAGGTGTCCATCAATATAAATTTGTCTAACAATAGTTTGATATTTTGACTTTCCATTGCAATTTGATAGTTCTCTCGGCTGTTTTTTGTCCACTTGTAGGATGGTTGCAGACTTTGTAATCGTGAGGGTTGTGTGCATGTTTCAGTGGTTGGAGTTAACTTTAAGTGTAATGTCATTTTACAGTGATCTGACAGAGGTGTTTGAGGACTGACTGTGAACACTCTGAGATGCACCGGATCAATGTCTGTTATGAAGTAATCTACAGTGCTGTTACCCAGTAAAGAATGATATGTATAACAGCCAAAAGAATCACCGCGCATGCGACCGTTCACTATATACAGGCCCAGTGATTTGCACAACTCCAGCAGCATTTTCCCACTTTGTTCGTCAATTTATCATAATTATTTCTGAAATGAACTAAAGGCAGGTGATGGTGGTTGTTTGTAATATATTTGTCTCCGAAGTCTAGTTCATTTCCAGTTCTGGCATTTAAATCGCCACACAATATATCATTTCCTTTTGTCTGGAAAATGCAGATCTCATCTTGTAGGATGGAAAAGATTTCTTCGCTATAATAGGGAGATTCAGCCGGGGGTAAATATGTAGCACACAAGAATATGTGACGGTCAGTGGAGACAATCTCTTTATGGATTTTTAACCAAATGTAAAATTCACCAGTTTTTATAATTGTAATGGAGTCTATCAGTTCTGTCTTGTACCATATAATCATTCCTCCCGAGTCTCTTCCTTTAGTCACCCCCTTAGTTTAGTTGATGGTAAAACTATTTCCCTAAATCCAATAGGACAGCCAGTGGATAGATCCCTTACATTCCACGTTTCCTGTAAAATTATAATGTCAGAATTCAGAATTTCTTTTTTGAAGTCTGAATGATTACTCTTAATACCAAAAACAGAGGACTTAAGTCCTTGAATATTCCAACAGGAGATTTTTAAAGAATATGAGCGCATTAACTAATCCTGTAGGCTATTTCAAAAATAAGACAAACATTAGCTTCTTGAATTGACCGGTAAAAAAAGAAAAAGTTGAGTATTATAAATACTCTTGATCATATACGGATATCATTGAAATATATATCACATAAATATTTGCATTTTCATTTAGGCCTACTAATATTTTTATTTTTTCTTTCATTCACTAACCCATTAGATGAGAGCACAACAAAGTCAGCATGTGTTGTATGTTTTTGAGGTCTCTGGATGGAGATGAGGTGGACTCAGGTTGTTTGTCGACCGTGCTGGTGTTGGAGTGAATCAGAGATCTGCTGACAGCTTCAGCATAGCTCTGAGTGTCTGAATGCGGTTCATGTCTGTTTGAATGAGAGGGGACTGCCGGTCTTATTCTTTGGTGTCTTTCACGGGGAGGCCTGGAGTCTGTCCTGGGGTTTCTCTGGTCAGAAGTGAAGCGGTGGAGGGGACGCTGAAGGGGCTCTGTGAGGGGTCCGTGTGGCCGCTGCAGAGTGGTTGAGCTGCGGTTCATTGTCATGTCCTTCAGAGTCTTAGCAAAGATGGGTACAGCCTCTCTGTGGAGATGAACGTGATCGTAGAGGCTCCTCAGATTCAGAGTGGGGTGATGAGCCAGGTGAACGTTGGGCTTTAGAGCACAGTGTCTAGACACTCTTGCGTTGATATGCCTGATGGTGTCTGGGTGAAAATCTGAGCGCGGTAACAGGGTGGAGAGGATCATTTTGGAGTTGGGGAAGTTGGAGGATGCCTTGTCTATCACATTTATGAGAGCTGTGGCTACTCTCTCTTGCTGGGCTCTCAGGTCATTGGTGCCGGTGTGAATGATGATGTGAGTGGGGGAACCCAGTTGTTCTTCACACAAGAGCTCCAGGGCCTTCTGTGTGTTTGGACACCATATTTTCCTGACGTTTCTCCTCGGGAACAGTTTATTTTCATCAATAAATTTGCCATTGGAGTCCATCAGGAGTATAATCTGAGGCTGTGTTTGATTGTAGGAGTCAGATGGAGGAGGGCTGCTGGAGTCTGTGTCTGTAGTTGGAGGAGAATTGGGTTGATGTTCTTCTGTTTGTGTCACCTGTTCCTTCAGGGCTGGCAGATGTTTTCTGTATAGTTCTCTGTCTTCTCTTAACTCTTCCATCTCTTGTCTCATTTTAGAAAGTTGATTGTTGTATTCTTCTCTCTGTTTTCTCAGTTCTTGAAGTTCTTCTTTTAGTCTTGCTGTTTCTGAGCTGTTATCCTCTTCTTTGTTGGTTTGTTTGGTTTGCTGTATTCCTCCATGTATCTCGTCTCTCAGCTGAACCAGTTCCAGCTCATCTCTCTGAATTTTCCTTCATGTCACAGATGATGTTGTGAAGAAGAGAGATCTCCTCATTGTCGTCATTTGTAGATTGAAAGGTGAAGGTATCTGCTGTCTGCTTCAGTGTTGTTGGGTTGTTCTTATTCTGTTGAGCTTTTTCTTTTATCTGAGAGAAGTCTTTTTCAAACTGTTCCAGATTTCCTTGAATCAATACAGTCCCATTTTTATACAGGTTGGTTGTTGTGTCTGTAGACTCTCACCTCCCCGGAGGACCCCCCCTCTCCCCCTCCCCCCCCCTCCCTCCCCCCCCCCTCTCCCTCTCCCCCCCCTCCCTCTCCCCCCCCCTTTTATTACCTGAGGATGACAATGAGGAAGACGATCAGATGACTAACCAACTTCGAATTCCAAATACTAAAAATGGATGTATTTGAAACACTGCCCATCCATGCAGTCTAATAAGGACGTTGATTGGCAAAAAGTATTTTAGTTTGAAAATACAAACATACTAAGATTAAACATATTTAAATACAAAATACAAAGATTTTTTTTCGAAGGTATTTAAATACAAAATAGTCCCATTTCATCACTGAACTAGATTATATAGAATTCTATCAAGTCATCATGTAAACGTTAGCTTCCCTGTGACCAGCAGCAATGACAAGGTATCTTGCTAACTAGCTTCCTGAAAGCAGCCCAATGCCCCCTCGAAACCCACCCAAAAGGAATGAAAAATCAAAGTTAACAACTGCTAAAAGACGTTTCTATTGCTATATTTTCTTATCTAAATGGCAGCTCCGGGACTCCTGCCGCAAATGGCTGCTGGCTGGGAAAGGTGACGTTGAGGACATCATCAACCGTGTGGTGCTGGAGCAGTTTATCGCTCGTTTGCCCAGGAAAACGGCTGAGTGGGTCCAGTGCCACCGGCCGACGTCGCTGGATGCAGCCTAACAGCTGGCTGAGGACCAGATGGTGGTGTGCCCCGGGGTTGGCGAAGCCCTGCCAAAGATCTCTCCCGCCTCTTCGGAGCCGGTAACTCTCTCTCTCCTATTCTTCTCGTCCTATCCCCTTTCCCCAGGTCCCGTCTTCCCGGACCCCCTCATCCACCGCACAGGATGAGCCACGGGATTCCACAAGTACGCTGGACCGTCAATATCTCCGCGCTCAGCCCGTGCTCCATCTCCTGCTACCAGGATTGCGGGGACGCCTGGGCCTGCCTGCTGGCATTGCGGGGACTCCGATCATTCCGTCGATCATTGTCCGGTTATGGAGATAGGCGCAATGATCAGAGTCCCTGACACGCCGCAGGCTGCCACCGGTCAAGCCGGCGCGTACCAAATACCTCTGAGTATAGGGGTGGGTACATACCCGGCTTTGATGGATTCAGGCTGTAACCAAATCTCCATCCACCAAAGCCTGGTTCGGTTGGAGGCATTAGATAAAAGCCGCAAGGTTCGGGTAGGGTGTGTGCACGGGGACGTGGAAAAATATCCTTTGATGACCGCTGTTATCCAATTCAGGGGACAAAAGCATAGTGTAGAGGTGGCAGTTAATCTGCACCTCCGACACCTGCTGATCCTGGGGACTGATTGGCCTACTTTTACTGAATTATTGGGACATTTATGTACGGGTGTCGCTTGGGAGATGAAGAAGCGGGGAGACGGAGCGCTGAGTGGGTAAGCTGAACCTGAACCGCAGGTGACTGCGTCAGGGGAAACAAGCACCATCGGGAGGTTAATCCTTTCAGATCGCGATGACTTTCCCCTGGAGCAGTCCAGAGATGAAACACTCAAGTTTGCATTTGAGCAGGTTCAGAGTATTGATGGACAGTCTCTCCAGCCAGCACGACCGCGGCCCTATCCTTATTTTGCGATCATAAAAGACCGGTTGTATCGAGTAACCCAAGATACTCAGACAAAGGAAGAGACAACCCAATTGTTAGTTCCATGGGGCCGCTGGAAAATGCTTTTCCAGGCGGCCCATTGTAATCCGAGGCGGGACATTTAGGGCAGGCATCGACACTAAATCGCCTAATGACCAGATTTTTTTGGCCGGGCATTCACGAGAATGTGCGCAGGTGGTGCGCAGCGTGTCGTGAATGTCAGCTGGTAAACCCACCGGCCTCCCCAAAAGCGCCATTGCGCCCATTACCGCTAATGCAGGTCCCCTTCGATAGAATTGGTATGGACCTAATCGGGCCATTAGAGCGATCAGCAAGGGGACATCGATTTGCATTAGACCTAGTGGATTATCCCAATATCCCGAAGCAGTGCCCCTCCACAGCATCTCTGCCAAGAGCGTGGCGGAGGCACTGTTTAGCTTTATCTCCCGCATGAGGATCCCCGGGAGATCCTCACAGATCAAGGCACGGCGTTCATGTCACGTACAAACCGAGAACTACATGAATTATTGGGCATTAAATCGATTCGTACCAGCGTTTTTCACCCACAAACAAACGGTCTGGTCAAACGCTTTAATCGCACATTGAAAAACATGATTCGTAAGTTCGTTCACGAAGACGCCAAAAATTGGGATAAGTGGTTAGGTCCCCTCTTAATTACTGTACGAGAGGTCCCCCAAGCCTCCACGGGGTTTTCCCCCTTTGAGCTTCTTTTCGGACGACAACCCTGAGGGGTTTTGGATGTCCTGAGAGAGACTTGGGAGGACGGACCCTCTAGCGGTAAAAACGAAATTCAATATGTCATGGACCTGCGAACAAAACTCCACGCACTGGGGCGACTATCGATGGAGAATTTGTTACAGGCTCAAG
>VCII01000582.1:0-39631 GCA_006030095.1 Triplophysa siluroides | reverse complement strand
TGAGTGATGGTCTGTCAAACACTGCCTGGAGGGAAAGGCCACTAAGGATCTCCTCGTCCCGGTTCCAGAGGTCTGGCTTGGGTTGCCACAACGTACCCTTCCCCTGGGAAAGCAGGTCCGTCGTCAGGGGAATCGACCAGGGGGGAGTTGTCGTCAGGAGCAATAGCTCAGAGAACCAAGTCCGGTTGGGCCAGTGCGGCGCAACTAGTAGCACTTCATACTCCTCTTCCCTGATCTTGCACAGGACCTGTGGGGGGACCCTGTACTGATATGCCTGACCCTCGATAGCGAACCGTAGGAACGGGCGATGACGAGGGAGAATCGAGACATGAAAGTAAGCTTCCTTCAGGTCGATTTCCATGAACCAATCTTGACATCTGATGGACGTCAAGATGCGCCTCTACGTGAGCATCCTGAACTGCAGCTTAAGTAGGCTTGATCGTCCTTCGCCAGAAGGGTGGTGTAAAAAGGTTCATTAAAAGGAAGGAAGGAGGCGGGAACCGGCAAACGTTTAAACATTTAATCACAAAATAAACAACGTAAATAAACAGCCGGCAACCCCTCACGGACGACTGCCGGCGAATCACACCATACATAAACATAAATCAACTTAACATATGTCCGGGCCCGGTCCTCTCTCGTCCTAGCTTCTGCCAGCTCGTTCTTTTATGCTTCCAATCTCCACCGTCAGAAATGCGGAGCCGGTGTGCGCACAGCTGATAGCCATTATCACTCACGCCACCGTCCCCGCCCCTTTGTCTGACGGCTCTCTCCCCGCCTTCCTCGCTACAGGTGGCGACCTCGGCCCGAAGCACGGGAGCATCCTTGCCTCTGACTGAGGTTGAGAGGATGCCCGAAACCTGGGCGGGGGTCTGGCGAATTGGATCGAGTAGCTGGCGCTTGGCCGGCTGCAGAGAAGCGACAGAGGGTCGCGCCAACTCCGCACTGGAGTCGGACGGGGAGTCCCACGACACCCTTCTCTCACGCTTTCCACGGAGGCAGGGAGGGGCAGAACCAGCGGATGAAGAGGTGGATGGAAAAGAGCGTGAGAGTCCTCCAGAGTCCGATTGCCCTGAGGAGGAATAGGACAATTGCCCTTCAGGACATCATTGGTGACTGACTGCCACCAAGCAAGAGACGGACTGCTGCCTGCTGGGTTCATCGATGGTCGGTTCATTCTGTCACAAAATGTATGTGAGAAAGACAGAACCCAAATGCCGGACAGCGAGTTACCAGACTTTATTAACAAAGCAGTGAAAACAATAAAATACAAAACAAACACCCACGAGGGGGTAAAACAATAATACAAGGGATAAAATAAGAGGACCGATAAGAAAATTAGTGTAGGGCCCAGGGGGTCTATACACAGTAGCCAGTGTAAGAGAAAGCAATGTTTTTTTACTTTTGTTTGGAACAATTATGTTCAACACAAGCACTTCAAATGATTTAAATGTATGCTCTGTTCTCTGAGTTACGGTAAGAAAGTCTCTAAAGATTGTTGCTACACCACCACCTCGACCAACCGGGCGTGGCTCATGCATATAACCGTAGCTTGGTGGAGTAGACTCATTTATACCAAAATAATCATTTGGTTTAAGCCAGGTTTCAGTAAGGCAGAGTATATCAAAGCTGTTGTCTGTGATCATTTCATTTATAATAGAATATAATATAATAATAGATCTAATATTAACTAGCCCGAACTTTAGGAGTTGGTTTTGCTCAACAATATATTGTCTTTAGGTTTAATCACGATAATGTTTTTTCTCTGACTTTTACATACATTTTTATTTTGTTGTATTATTCGGGGGACAGACACAGTCTCTATGTATTTGGATGTTGTAACATTTTTAACAGTTGAGTGAGAGGAACACAGACTATGGTTAACGCTTGTACTTACTAGTCAAATGCTGCGTAGCGTCTTTGAGACTATGGTCCTTGCACAACAAGGGAATCTGACTGTCAATTCTGATTAGGTCAACCTCCAAATCTTTTTGTAAATCAGATATGGGTCTGTTTATTTTGCAATGCAGCATTCATTTTAACAGTCATGTCAGAGCTCATTGCCAGCATGGTGATGGTACGTCCGCTTACAACCAGTCTGTTTCCCTCTTTAATCTACACGTCTTCTATGACAGAAGTGTGTCAGTTTATGAATGTCATCAGATCACATTAACACTTGTGAACCGCTCCTCTCAGTGTTTAGAAACTCATATCCCTAATCAGTAAAGTGTTACCAGTCATTGCCTGACACTATGTGAATATTGATTTCATACAAATACTGTACTACAAGTACTTTTGTTAATTTCAGGTGCAGAAACTTGCTGCCTTGGGCTATATGCCCATTTTATTTATGGGCAGAAAATTATAATTTGTTGATCGCCGATATAAGTGCTGGAATGCCACTAAATGAGGACACACAACCTTTTGTAGACGCCATGAAGAAGGCTTAGAGTATTTACTTAAAAAGCAAGGTTATGGTTATGCAGAACTCATTACCTTTTAAATTATATTTAAAAAAAATTATTTGATGTATACATATTAAAATTTATGTCAACTTGTTACATTTTTAACAGGACCCCAGATGTCCCAGCCCCAGCCTAACCATCAGATCCAGACTGAAGCTCAACAGATTGATAATGGTGTCATCCTCAACCTATACTTTTCGCCCTCACCAGCCCATCCCCAGATTCACCCTGATGCTCACCAGCTCCAGCCACAGCCCCTGCAAATTCAGCTGCTGACTGCCAAATCAAACCCCCAAAAAGAAAAAAGGGTAAAGTAAACTTTCTTGCAGCCAATCTCTTATTCAGAATTAATTACGGTTTAAATAAACTGAAAAAATGTAGTTTTTGATGTAAAAGTAGTAGACTAGCTAAATAAAAGGCACACAAATGCTTCCAAACACTTAGGCCTGTCCTGCCACTGCTAGACGATTCCAATTGGTGTTTGATGACATTATAGTCAACAATGTCATGGTGTAAAGTTCTTTTTTCTACCCAGAATAAAGGGTTAAGTGAACTTCCTTAAATAGTCCTCATGTTTCATTGTCTTGTGCTCGTGCATTATGTCTGCTCTGCCCAGCCTGGCCACAGTAGGTGCTTGCTTAGTGATGGATGGAATGACTGTTCTTCACCCAGTGGGGGAAGAAGGGAGGCTAAGTAGCACGCTTACCCACCTGAGAAGGGGGGGTGGTGCTTTCGCAGGCATACGCTCTACCTGTTGCCGGTCCTACATGTTGCCATGCAGTACGCGGGCTGACACTGGTTCTACGCGAAGGTTTTTAAGAAATTTTAAGAACATTAAGAGTCATGATACAGGACATTCCTGCACAAACACACGTGTGATTCTCTCTGTTGTCTGAATGAAGCTGTTAGACACAATGTAACATGTTCAGAAGCTTTATTGAATGTTTCAGTAAACACACATTGAAAGATGTCACAGTGGTTTGACACACGAGCTCTCTTTCAGTATTGATCTGCTGCACTAGACTCATGAATGATGTCTGACACTCAGATACGACTCATCAACACTCACAGCCGCTATTGTCAATCTTGTTTATGGTGTTTGACTCTACAAACATACACCCCTCTCTCTTCCCAGCGTGCTTTGCTGAGGGTCAGGATGCTACTGCGGCTGTATCGGCCGTCCTGCTCACTCTCTTCACTGGTGTGAACCCCTTCAGTGACCTCTGACCCGTCAAGTGTCCAGCTCACCAGCGCCCCCTGTGGAGAGTAAGAGCTGAGCAGACAGAGCAGCGCTGTTGAGTTTTCAGAGATCTGTAGAGAAGAGGACGAGAGGAGAGACACTGAGGGCTTCTGAGGACCAGCTGAAAGACACAAACACACAACACAAACACACTGAAAACAACAACAATGCACCTCTATCACATTTACTCATGTTCTGTACGTTGAGTCATTTATTGACAGTATTTTACATCAGTAATATACTCCAGTGCAATTATAATCTACTCAACCTATTGACTAAAAACCTTCAGTACACCTGACTGAATACAAACTAAAACATACAGTATTTACATCAGACAACACACAACCAACAGTTCAGGAGATCTCTGAAGGATTCCATTGATTATTATTATTGTTGTTGTAGTTTAGTGTCTATGTACATTCAATAACTATAGTGCACTAGACTGAAGCAGAAGAATCCTGCCCACTTCTTTGCATTGTGATCACGTGCTTCAGTGCTCTGAGAGTGTTTATAGTGCTGTGAGTTTAACACTTCATGACTGACAACACAACACAACACAATCTTCATCATCACACAAACCAACAAGAACAACAATGACTTTCAGCATCATCTTCATCTGGACACTCACAGTGTTTGCTCAAGGTTTGTGTAGTAACATTAGATCACGATTGTTCATTCATTGAAGAGAGAAATCTTCATTTGTTTTCAGTGTTGTCTTATATTTCATTCTTGTTGTTTCTTTCAGAGTGTAGAGGACAGTACACTGTTACTCAGAGTCCATCAATAGCAGTTCAACCAGGACAACGTGTTCAAATAAACTGTAAAGTCAGCAGTGCAGTGTATAGTACTTACTTACACTGGTACTTACAGAAACCTGGAGAAGCTCCTAAACTCCTCATATATAACACCAATAGCCTCTATTCTGGAGTATCATCTAGATTCAGTGGCAGTGGGTCAAACACAGATTTCACTCTGAGCATCAGTGGAGTTCAGACTGAAGATGCAGGAGATTATTATTGTCAGAGTTTACACATTCCTAGTAGCAAGTATGTGTTGACACAGTGATAAAGAGTCGTACAAAAACCTCCGTCAGTCAGACTGAACAGTGACTGCACTGATACACCTGACACATACTGCAGCTGCTGAGGGACGAGAGTTTCTTTCAGTCAGAACAATTGTATTTTGTATTACATTATTTTTAAACCTTTTAGCAGTTGTTTATTTATTTACTTCTGATTTTTTTTATTGGTTTGATGCATTTTTCACAAGCAAGTTACAAAACACTACGCAACAGATAATCAAAAATTCACTTTTTCAAACATTTCAGCATGTTTACAAACAGTAACTGCCTTGCATAATGTTATCAATATCAAACTTTTGATTTGTATCTCTTATTATTCTATTTAATATATTTGTCTATCATTTAATCCAACTGATCTTAATGTTGAATTAATGAATCATTTATTATGTCCATAGATTTTTAACTGGTCTGATTGTTGTCTGATAATTTGTAAGTCACAGTTGTATGATCACCATCAACATGAGCATGTCACTCTTCTTCAACACATGGATGAAGCTTGTAATGATATAACTGCAGAGCAATATCAAGCCTGGATTCTTCATGCCAGAACGTTTTTCCCACGGTGCCTGAACAATAAGGACATTCCCTTTGATTTTCATCAAACTATATGGCTAAATGTTGAAGACTGGCTTGATGTTAATGAATATTTTGTGAATTTTAGATCTCTGTTTAATTTTTTTTTCACAATGCACCCACAATATTGTTGTACAAACTGTAAAATAAACTATAAAATACTTTCTGCTTATGTATGTAAACGACTTGTGTTCTTTGATCCATGTGTTTCATGTTGTAGCAGCCTATATTTTTTTATATGGCTTTTGCCAGTTTGTTTGGGCGTAAGTGTAACATCCATTGTGTTTGCTGTGTATACAGTTTTACACATTCAGTACTGAGGATGATTTGAAACCTGTGCCTTGTATTGTTTCCTGCTGAATGAAATGACTGTTAAAAGTATTAAGTTGAAAGAAGATCTTACTGTTGTGTTTTAGTGATTCAACCAAATTACTTAATTACATAAAGTTTGAAATAATGATTATGTGGAATGAAAATATATGAAATGCATGAGATCGTGTTTTGAAAGAATGACAAGCGTGAAAGTGTTACAAGTGTGATTTGTAGTTTTGAGTTAATTAAAATGTTTGATGTTAAACTAATACCTCAAAAACACAAAATAACAAATCATAATCCCAACAATGATATGTATAGTTCAAAGTCTCAAAATAAATAACATTTCCTAATATCACCATGTTAGAAGTGATTTTATTTGACAGTTTAGTTTGGAAATTGAGTGACGTTTATGAATTGTTTTAAAAACACAAAATGAGTCAAAGTCATAAAGATTCAATATGATTTTATTTGTTGAATTTTGATGAAACACAATCAGCAGTGAATGAATAAAGCAAACATGCACTGGTGTGTGATGTTTTGTGAAAAGCAGAGCAGATGTCAGATGAGAGAGAGAATGATGTAGAAACACATGAGACATGAGTGAGAACAGAAGTCAGAGAGAGAGAGAGAGAGAGAGAGAGAGAGAGAGAGAGAGTCTAGTGTGAACACTGATCATCTCTCCTGAATTCTCCAGTGACTGTATGACTGGGATCTTTGTGTTTGGCCCACAGCTCACTGAGATCACTGAGCTCCACTCCTGCTCAGAGAGAGTCAGACTGCTGCTCCAGCTGTACAGACCGTCCTTCTCCAGGAGCCCAACACTGCTGTCCTGAGATCTGCTGCTCCCGTCCACCTTCCACATCACACTCCAGTCTGAGGGGAAACCCTTGTTGAGCACACACATCAGTGTTGCTGTTTTCTTTGTGGAAATCTCTTCACTGGAGGGCGGCAGGACGCTCACTTTAGGACGAGTGAAGCCTGACAAACACACAATAGTCACAAACTCACAGAAGAAACAAACAACTTCACTCTCTACATGATAAACATAAAAGACCAGAATGATATATAAGTTCAAGTTAAAGTCTTGTGTATATTTTCTCTTTCATTCATGTTGATCTGAATGTTTATACAGAATTGACCATTTTTACAACCACTTTTACAATCAAATTGAAACTAATGTTAAATCACCATAGAAAACATATTACTTTACATATATTAATTTAATTAAGTATTAAAATATAAATACTAAACAACATACCTGTAACAATAACGGTTTAAAAAAAATCATAACTACTAATAATTGGTTATCAAATGTATAACTTACTATATATTAAATATAATACATAAATACAAAGTTAAACCGTTTTTGTAACACAAATTACTTTTCATTTGATGTTTTGTTTCCCCAGTGCAAGTTTTATACATTTTATTTCACACTAAACTAATAGATAAAAAAAAAAGATTGTGAGCCTTAAAGGGATAGTTCACCCAAAAATAAATATTCTGTCAATATTTACTCACCGTCAGGTTTTTCCAAACCCGTATACATTTCTTAGTTCTGATGATCAAAAAGAAAGATAATTGAAAAAATGTCCGTAACCAAACAAGCCTCATCCTCCTTTACTGCTATAGTAGGGAAAATAAATGCTATGGTAGTCCATGGGGGATGAAATCAGTTTGGTTACTGACATTCTTCCAAATACCTTCCTTTGTGTTTAGCAGAACAAAGAAATGTATACAGGTTTGGAACAACCTGAGGGTGAGTAAATGATGAGAGAATGTTCATTTAGGGGTGAACTATCCCTTTAACAAAATCTATTATGTAGAAAATAAAACTCAAGAGTTTATGTTTCAAAAGTTGAAAGTGCACTAGTACACAAAGTTATTTATTAAACCACATAAATATGCTAAAACAGTCATTTAATTTTATATTTAATAGTGGATCTTTATAATTAAATGCAGAAATTTAATGTATTAATATTATTATTGAATTAATTTCCTTACTGCCAACATCCAGTCTGGTGCCGCTGCCGAAAGTCTGCCACAGTGATACAAACTAATAGAGCGACTGTACAAAAACCTCTGAACGCTTCAGTAACTGCACTATAAACACATCACAAACACATCACACATTCACACATCATACACATTACATTTTATTTAATTTTGTTTATTTATGTATTTTTTACATATTTGGTGAACTATCCCTTTAACTATAATATCAACTAATTTCCAAATTTGTTTGAATTTTAACCCTTAAAGATGACTCTCATATTCTCAAACCTGAAAGTGTGAAGAGTTTATTAATATTCAAAGATGAAAACAACCAAAGATTTACAAAGCACCTTTATTTTCACAGCTTTCCTATAGCTTAGTGTTAAGAGCAATGTGCTAACAATGCAAGGTTGTGGGTTCGATCCCAAGGGATTGCACATACTTAGAAACAAAATGTATTGGATAGTGCAATGTATGTAGCTTTGGATAAAAGCATCTGGTAAATGTATATGTTCATATGTTTTTTATTTTACACCAACATTATACACAAAATAATAAATAACTATTCACCATTACAAATCATTACACACTTGTTCAATAATCACTACACATAATCTAAGAAAACAAAATACAACCAATTTGTAGAAATGAAATTTAAATGATAAAACAGTGTTTGAGTGTGTTGATGTAAATGTAGAGAGTGAGTTTGCATTGTGATCACGTGCTTCAGTGCTCTGAGAGTGTTTATAGTGCTGTGAGTTTAACACTTCATGTCTGACAACACAACACAACACAACACAATCTTCAGCATCACACAAACCAACAAGAACAACAATGACTTTCAGCATCATCTTCATCTGGACACTCACAGTGTTTGCTCAAGGTTTGTGTAGTAACATTTTTATCACGATTGTTCATTCATTGAAGAGAGAAATCTTCATTTGTTTCAGTGTTGTTTTATATTTAATTCTTGTTGTTTCTTTCAGAGTGTAGAGGACAGTACACTGTTACTCAGAGTCCATCAATAACAGCAGTTCAACCAGGACAACGTGTTCAAATAAACTGTAAAGTCAGCAGTGGGAGTGTATAGTGGTAATCAGTTACACTGGTACTTACAGAAACCTGGAGAAGCTCCTAAACTCCTCATACATTATGCAACAACCCTCTATTCTGGAGTATCATCTAGATTCAGTGGCAGTGGCTCAAACACAGATTTCACTCTGAGCATCAGTGGAGTTCAGACTGAAGATGCAGGAGATTATTACTGTCAGAGTGTACACGTTCCTAGTGGCTGTGTGTTGACACAGTGATAAAGAGTCGTACAAAAACCTCCGTCAGTCAGACTGAACAGTGACTGCACTGATACACCTGACACATACTGCAGCTGCTGAGGGGAAAAGTTAAATTATAATGATTGTGTTTTATATTGGATTATATTTAGACAAATATTTACATAATCACAGTATCGGTCAAAAGTTTTTGAACAATTCAGTGAAATGTTTCTTATAATTAAAAAGAAAACTTTTGATCTGAAGCTGTATGCTACAATGTAAGAAAGAGCTTTTATCACAAAAACTGAGTTTTGCAAATATAAATGTTTTTTTTTTCAGTTACAAAACAAATGTTTTTTCTTCTTTTAATTAATGACATTGACTAAATATTGAAGAAAGAACAGTCAAGAGCTCAGAGTAAATGGAAACTCCTTTAATATTGTTTAAAAAGCATCTCAGGGTGACACCTGTAGAAGTGGCTTGATACTAAACAAAATGTGACTACACTAAAGCTAAAATATAAAAAGTTGTGTTTTTTAGTTACAACATAATTCCTTTATAGCTGCAATACACGTCCCTTTGTTTTATTTCATAATTGTGATGGTAGTGTATACATTTCAAATGTTTATTTATTTATTACTCATAAACATGAGTTACATTACACATCATCAATACCTCAACGTAAAAAAAAAACAGGCTCATTGGCCATACGTGACTCTGCCTACATTCTGAATACTCTGAAATAGGTTGATCCAGGTACAAATCGCTGCACTTTGCGCATGAAATGTCCACTAGAGGCAATTTCAGATAGTTTCTCTGTTGCTGATGCTGGTTTATAAAGGTTAAAAATAAGACAACACTGAACAGTATTGACAGATATTATTTAGCCCATATACAAGTTTGTGGTTTATTTCTTCATTCTCACCATTTGAGATGTCAAGATTCCTTGTCTGACTGTGGCGGATAAAAGTCTGATGTCGTTGCCTTTCAGATGGATCGTATTTGGCCGAGGTGAGTCAAGAACTTTGTGATAACTGAATACATATGCACGTGTTTTAGTCCACCATGTTTTAATTATGTTGTGCGTTTATTGTGCGCATATGTTTAATGATTTACTTAACGGCACAAATTCAGCTAGAAAACCATTCAACAAAGACAAGCAGGGTTTTAATATTGTGTAAGTGTGTCCAGTCCACTTTGTCTCACTGCCGTGGATGATTTGAAAGAAAATTGATACTACGAATTCACCAAGATAATCCAACATAATGACATAAACACCATAATACCAGAACGTTTTCACAATACGTTCAGTCACGTGCTATTATATGTCTGTGACACGTACAGTATTGTATGTTTCCAGAGGACATCCACTTTAATAAACTTGTTATTTTCTTTTCAGTTTACTTGCTTTTCTGCATTAAGCAGATCAAGTACTGTTAAAATGAACAATTAAAAAAAACACTGTGGAGTTATGGCAAAGAGTTTATAATCGTGGTCGGTCCAGTGAAATTACTTTAATGTCTGCCCAAAAGGACTAGCCAGAATTATGTCACTTAATGATGATCCAAGAATGAAATATTTAACTACTATATATATAACTACTATTGTTTTACTTTGCAGTGCATATAGGTACCCGGGTCCATCCAGGAATCTCAGGCCACAAAAAGGAACGATGGCCAGTCCGTCGCATGGCACTTACTGATACACACTATTCAATTCAATTCAAGTTTATTTATACAGCGCTTTTCACAATGTGCATTGTTCCAAAGCAGCTTTACAGGAGCAAACAAGAAAAACAGAAAAACACAACGGTAATACACAGCACAGTGCATGGTGTTTATAGAACAAGCAAGATCATTCTAATAAATAGTATCTAATAAATAAATAAATGCAGTCTCCTGGTGAGCAAGCCAACACTGCCCTGCTGTGGCGAGGAACCCAAACTCAAATGATTGATTAATGGAGAAAACAAAACCTCGGGAGAAACCAGGCTCAGCCGGGAGGGCCAGATCTCCTCTGACGTGTCATAGCTGCACTCAGTGACCCCGACCGAAAGCCACCAAGCAAACATCCACGAGGAAGAGGGAGAGCCCACCATCCGCGACCCAGGAAGTCCCACTCGCCGAAACCGTGCAGGTCCAACCCGGTCCCACTCCACGATCCCACCAGAAAACCGAGGAACAACCAGGGAAAATAGTAATGGCATATTGTAACTTTATTCCTCTGTTGTCCTACATTGACCACAAAACAAGACCAAACCAGACTCACACAGCCCCAACAAATAAAATCCCCCCAACCACAACCAACGAGCCCCCCCCAACCCCACAAACACCCGCCCAGAAACCTCCAATCAGGGCCACTGAATGCAGCTATAACTTCAAACTGCTGACATGTGATGTAAGTTTAGCATTAAATACCAAGTATTGTAACTTTAGCATTAATGTGACAAGTAGTCTGTCTTTGCTCTCAGTTGGGGACGCATTGGTCTGAGCTGGGATGGTCAGATGGTCGTATTTCTCTTGGGTGGTAATGGAATTGCCTTTGATGGAGCTGGGTTGGTCAGTCAGTCCGCAGCTGTAGCTGGCGTAGTCTCTAGTTGGGGATGGGCATATGACATTCATCTGGAACTGGCGGAATCTCTCCCTACCGAGGCGGAGGCAGAAAGAGAATAATGAGAGTAGCTGCTGTTCATTAACTTTGCATTAAGTGAAAGCTTGACTACAAACATGTGTCTTTGATCTAGATTTAAATTGGGAGAGTGTGTCTGACCCTCGTATAGTATCGGGAAGGCTATTCCAGAGTTTAGGTGCTACATACATGTACATAAAAGAGAAAGAATTTAAGTGTAATTTTGTTTCATATTTGTATTTGTAAAGTATTTTTGCATGCATTATAGCAATCCAAACAACAAATATTTTTAATAAATGTATATATTTAAAGCAGATTTCTCAAAGTGACATTGAGACATTTTCTTATTAAATCGCTTATTATGGAAATGTGTGTTTATTCTCTACTGCATTTGCTTGATACTTTATTTTTTTAAATTTGGAACAATAAAGTATTTTATTCCATATATAAATTCAGACATAGTTTCTTTATAGAACAATCTGTGCCACTTCTCTAAAAAATGTGTCATAATTCCGCTATCATGTCATGTTTATTCTTGGGTCTTGCAGCGGAGTCATGGCATAGCCTTAGGTTTTGTGTGAGAAATACATGGCTTTGTTTATATATTGGCTGGCCATGTGCTTTCTCGTGTCTCATCTGTGTTTCTGCCCTCTCGTTTCCTTGTTAACTTCCCATTAGTGTTTAATCCCCGTCACCTGGTCCCTATTAATCATCCTGTGTTTGTTCCCCTTTAAATAGTCCTCATGTTTCATTGTCCTGTGCTCATTCGTTTTGTATCATGTCCTAGTCGTGTCTTGACAGTCCTGCACGTAATCTGTGGATAGCTTACCTTGCCTTTTGTGACGTTGTGTCGGTCTGCTTTAGTTTAGTCTTTTGCCCCCTCGTGGGAAGTCTTTGTTTTCAATTATATATTTAGTCCTGTCTGTTTTTGTTTCCCCATCGTGGGCTTTTGTTTTGCCTATTTGTGATCAGTCCTTTGGTCAATAAAATATATGTTTAACTCTTTCACCTCCGTCTGCCTGCATCTGGGTTCTTCCCCTCAAAACCCTGACAAAATGTATATATTTTTATATTTCTGCATTAAAATATGTGAAGTGTTTTTAGGATGGTACTACTGATTCAGAAAAAGACAACTGTCAAACCTTATAAAATGCAAAATCTGTTTTATTAATATATTTATTAGAAAATATGGGTCATTTTCTTTATTCCTAACCTTTTAATAAAAGTTCATGAATATTAATGACGGATATTAAGCGTTCTAAAAAGACAGATGTCCGTTGTCTTGCTGTTTGCTGTGTTTTACCTGACATTACAGGGCAAACGTGTGAGGGCGTGTTCGTCTTCATACGGCGCTGCCCAGACTGATGGGTATATGACGTCAAAGTATCGAACAGATATGTATAATGTATCATATGACAATTTCTGCGTAGTGCAGATTATTTATAATTTTTCCTTCTAATTATTTATTTTCCCTTTGTGGTGTATTCAACGAGGAACAGTATTATTTATACACTATTCTTCACCAAATTTGTAAAAATGATCATGAGCTTTGATCACAATTATAAGCAATATATTCTCCACCACCCTTTGTAAGGGAAACAAATATCAGCCCAAATTGGAATGAATTCAATTGGTTATGATCAATTATAATTATCTGGATCAAAATTCATGATGTGGGGAAATCACTCAGCAATACGAGCAGGCAGCAAGAATCGGCATGTTTAGGGACTCCGGATGCATGAACTACAACAACGTCACGTGTGAAATAAAACAGGACTTTATTACCTCGACTAAACACCTAATAATCTAACATACACATACAGTTAAGCGTTGGAAGTAGGTTGAAGCAGAGAGAAGAGCAGAGCATGGATTTATGGCAGTATATGATATTCAGAAGATCTAGCCTGAACAAAACATCAGTTTCTTCTTGTAAAGCACCTTTGTTAAAAGGATTAATGATGCTCTATGCATCCATTAATAAGACTAAGTTTGATACTTGCACGTCTTGCCCATCAAAAGAAAGAAAGTGTCCTGATGCAGTTTGTTGAGGCTCAAGTTGATCTTGGCTGATGTGGTCAGAGGGAACCAGTTTTATGCAGTGGATCTGTATCTGGAAAGACGAGGCCGCAGGCTGGCACAAACTAATAGGTACAGAAGTCTTTCTTCTAGTCCATCCTTTAGAGATGCAGGGTGACGAACCACCGTGAACCGAAAAACCTGAAGACCCGAAGCGAACTAATTACAAACAAACTAAAAAACCCCGAAAACCAAAGAGACTCTTCTCGTGGTCTCTTTAAACTGTAAGGATGTCAAATCCTACAGACGTGACTGATCCAATCAGGAGATGGCGACTGTGGAGAGAAAGTTAATTGTCTTTGTCTTTCACATGGTGTTTTGCATGTGGAAGCTGATTGGATGTTCAGTAAGAAACTTCTAAGAGTTTAATAAAATAATATAAAAAGAGTTACCAAAAAACAACAAACATTTACATTAAGGACATCACAAATGTAGCTCATAGACACCAAACATGATCTACATATGATCTTGGTTAAATGAGTTACTACAAATCTAATAATTCCAGTAGTTATACACTCATTCATGGATACTTTGGATTAATGTTTAAAACAGACATAACAACAAGAACATCAATACATGGAAAGGTTATAAATGAATGTACGTACATTTCATATAGATGTATTTAGGATTGTATGTCTGTCCCCAAAGTGAGTAAAGAGAGTTCAGCTCCCTACATTCCATTCGGTTGCAAAATACTCTTATCTTGATGGTTTGGTGTGGGTTGCTATGGTCACCAGAGATCTGGTCCTGCCTAGGTTAGTTGATGATTGGGGGGTAGACCCCTTGGCGACTAGCTTGCTGGTTGGGTGAGGGATTTTATTGTTATATTTAAGAAATATAACTAGTTATTCCGTGTCTGATCGGTCTAAGTCACTAAACCTTTATTGTCTTTATCCTAGCTGTAATTCAAGTTTGTATTTTGTTATTTTAAATTGTTATATTTTATATATATATATATATATATATATATTATATATTTTCTATGGACGTTAGTATGTTGCGTCATCACGTTCACATTACGTCTATTATTGTGCCTATTTTTAACTAGCGTATAGGACACATGTACATTTACATTTCAGTCACTTAGTTTGTATTGAGTAGATTGTTTTTTTTTTTTTTGCCAGTCTTGTAACGGAAGGGCATGGATTAAAGATAAGATTTGTTAATTTAAAGATAAGATACATTTGAGATAAATTATTTTGGTTGTGTAGTGTATTTCGGGGAAAACTATGAATTTGATCACAGTAAAATACGGATAATTAATGATGATTAATTATACCTATTTTATACACTTTTATATGATTCAGCAGACCCAATAATAACAACAAACTAGATTCACTCATCCACCAAGGGATCAGTAGATCGTATATTAAGTCTAAGAAATATTACTTTCCTGGCCTTGGAAACATAACACTCTTACTGTAGTACAGTACCGCTCCATAAATTATAACGAAATCAAGCAGTTTAAGTGACGTTAATACGTGACAAAGAGACACAGCAACAATTCGATTGTAGATACAAATGCGGGTTTATTAACTATACTAAAAGGGGGAAACAAATACAACTAACTAGATATAAACACGTTAAAACAAACATAACATGAAACATAAAGACAGTAAAGAAAAGTAAGAGATTAACAAACAAAAGGGTTGGCAGTATTACAAAACGGATGTTCAGATCTGCATGAACCATCAAAGACAATCTCCTTGTAAAAAGGGGTTACGGCTTAAACGCAGCTGTTTAGAAGATAGTTTCTATACTTGCATTGGTTTCCTTTGAGTGTGCTTGGACAAGGTCTTGTGCCCGTGAAAAGTGGTTTTCAGATGTCTTTATGGTTTCGATCCGTCGGGTCCTTCCGTTGAGCCGGATTGGCGGATGAGGTCAGAAACGAACTTTTCCGAAGTGACTGCCGAACAGGAAAAACTGTCTCCGAAGAGAGAGACAGGTCTCAGAAGATGTTCTTGAAACTCGCGAACACTGAAGAGCAATGATTGCTCCGTTCCCGGATGTTTTAAGCCTGGGGGTTTCACGTCCCTCCAAGGTGGGCGATCCAATGCGATGAGCCGATTTTAGGCGCGAAATCAAAGTTCTTTGTTTCGCCTATTATCCCATTTGCATTTATGATCACTTAGGGGTTTGGCGCTGTAAAACTCTTAGAGGGACACAAAAGGAGTACGGTATAAAACACATTACTGTGCTATACACCTTTTTATCTTTTAAGGAATGAAGAGAGGAACATTTAGATATAAAACATGCCAGGATTATAAGTACATTGACCTGAAGTTTGTACAAGAATGAAAAGATAAGCAGGATACAACTATCAAACATGCTTTTGAGGTTATAGGTGAGGCCGAATAACATGGGGACAAAAATACAATATGGAGGTATAGGTTTATATCCATTTAAGCCACTCTTTGTGGTTAAGATAGAAAGGTAGAGACACTTTCAAGACTTGATTTGACCGTTTGCCCTCATTCCTGTTAACACATCTGGTGTCCCTGTTAGAGAAAACACCCCATCCTCCCTGTTAGGATTCCTTTGAAGTCCAGAGTGTGTGTGTTGGAATCTATCCTGATCAATTGATGGATGTTTTAGAGGAGGGCAGTTGGATCAGACGTGCTGGCGCCGTTTAGACCCCTACTGAGAGGTCATGGTGTTTAACGATCCCAAATGGTAACCTTTGGTCAGGCCAGATCCTACATATTCCCCCCTTCGGCCGACGGGGTTCGCGTAGAAGCTTAGTCGGACGATGGTTTGTTTGGATCGCAGTGGTCAAGGTTACAGGTGGGTCTTATTCATCCTCAGTGCTGTGGTGCACTGGCAGTGGGTCGATCTCAATCAGATTAGGTTCGGGTTCAGCTTGCGTGTCCCTCTTCTCGCGGCTCCGCTTGAGTGTCCGAGGAAACACCGCTGTACACTTGTTTACTGACTCCTGCATTACGTTGACCCTTTGTAAAGGACAAAGGATAGGCCAAGGATAAGGGCATATCCTAACGTGGTGGTTAAACACAGTGCGGTGTCAGCGGCGGTCCAGGATCGGACCAAAGGGGAGTTGGCAAGAGCAGACATCCGATCAAGAGTCTGTAAGGCCTGGTCGATGAGGGTGATATCGATCAACTGGAGCCCCCCCTCTGCAATCCTCATCTCTAGTTCAGGACCGAGGGTGAAATTGTAGTCCTTGAAAAAGGTTGAGACCTCCAGCTCGGTGTAGTATTCTTCGCTGGGTAAATGATAGAGTGCCAAGTCATCAATGTGCAGGATTGCGTCCTTTGGGACTTGAATCCACATGGTTTGATTAAGTAGGCTGATGCGAGTAGCGGTATCATGCTGGTCATAGGTCAGAGTTGCTACCCGGGCTGGAGTGTTGACTAACCAGCGGTCTCCCACAATTTCAGCCTGTGTGTAGGTGACTTGGACACGCGGTTTAGCCTCCGCTGGGCAGCGGGTGTCGCTTCTCATGGGGTGCATACCACAGATTCCTTCTGTGTTGTCCCGGAGGAATGGCTTACTTGGGCAAAGGTAATGGATGTCTTTGGTCAGGGTACACATGCGCAGGTTTGGGGCTAGGTACAGCTGGTCATTGCTGTCGTGGTACGCCACCACGTCGGGTGTGTGAATCCTGATGTAGGTGTTACAAGGCCAAAACCCGACATTTACCATGTCCTTGAGTCTGTAAATGTTGTTAGACTCAATAATGGGTAAGTTCAAAAGAAATGCTATCTTGCCCTGCTCGGGGGCTATGTGTAGAGGGATGGCACTACCCAGAGAGTATGCAAGATGGGCTTGAAAGGGGTTGGTTGGTCCTGAGGTGGCAGAGGCCAGCACAGTCTGTACAAGGCTCAGTGGTACCAGGTATGGAGGAATCCTGCCCATGGCGAGACTGTCCACAGACGAGCTCACCTCTCGCAGCATGTCTGACATCATCGCGCTGTGAAGTTGAGCATGTGCATAATCCTTCTGGATTACAGAAAAGAGCTGCTTCATGGAATTCACAGTCTGGTTAAGGAGGACACTGTGGGTGTTGAGGACCACTACAGTGCCTTTTAGTGACTTGCCTATGGTCTGCAGGGTTTCGCTTTGGGTTGTCAGTTGTGCTCTTAGCTGGGGAATCTCAGTTTGGATTTCCTTCACATGTCGCCTGACAGTGGCGAGGCTCACGGCGTTGACACTGGTGATTCCGAGGTTGAACAGGGTTCCGACTGCGGCGGCGGCCCCCAGTAGCGCTCCCAGGAAACGTTTGCTGCGCCGGTTTTGCCCACTCAGGTCGGCTTGAGTGACGGTCACCTTCTGAAGTTGGGTGAGCATGTGGCTGATGTCAGCCTCCGCGTGGTCCAAAGCAGTCTGTGTCCATCGCCCTCCAGCCCATCCAACTTGTGGTGCTACAACGGGGTAGTGTGCTCTGTAGACGTCACGGGAGTTGAGACGGACGTACACCTTTTGAGTGTGTGTCCGGCAGTTGGTGACCAGAAGGCCCTCAAAACGATGCCCGATGTAGGGCCTGGGGACACGACGTCAGGCTGGGGCAGTCCTCCAGTTAGGCAAAGAATCAGGGTGGAAAGCCCCAGCAGCATCCTGGTGACACAGAAAAGAAAGAAAGCAGTGGATGAGCGGCGGCATTCTTTAGCTGGTCAGCCTTCGTTCGTAGCTTTCTCTAATGGTGGGTTCTCTGGCGTTGATTCTGTGAGGAGGGAGTTAAATTTAGTTAGTGTTGGCCCCCCCTTCTCTCTCTCGCCCAGAAGTTGAGTGTTTTTTAATCTGGTTGCGATGGACCCATTTGAGGATTGGTTCTGTCTGTCCCCGGCTAATCCTTATCCTGTAGGCAACAGGGGAGAGTTTGTCAACAATCTCGTAGGGTCCAGCCCAGTGTGGCAAAAACTTTGGATAGCCGATGTGAGACAGTCTGCAGTGGCCTGGCGAATCTGTAATACCAGACCCTATCACCCACATCCAGCTCCTCTCGTGATGCTTTCTGATCGTAGTACGCTTTCCGGCCTTCCGCACTCTTCTGGAGTTGCTGTTGAGCGAATGCAAACCCTTTTCTCAGATGTGTGTGCAGCTCCTCGAGGTACTGGTGAGTGGTGTAAGCTGTGATCAGGTTGGAGTCTCCAGGCTGGTATAACAGGTGTAACGGCAGAGTCATCTGTCGTCCAGTCATCAGTTCGAAGGGATGCACACCGGTTGACCGATTCGGGGTTGCTCTAACAGCCATCAGCACAAGGGGGAGTTTCACATCCCAGTCCTTCTGGTTCACTGCCACAAACTTTTTTAACATACTGACCACTGTCCGGTTGGTTCGCTCCACTTGGCCGGATGAAATTGGATGATGACTGATATGGAGTTGGGCTCGTACACCCAATAGTTTCCACATCTCTTGCATAATCTCAGCCGTGAAGTGTGTTCCTCTGTCTGAATTAACCCTCAATGGCAATCCGAACCTGGAGAAAACGTGGTTCATCAAAAGGTATGCTGTTGTTTGGGCTGTGTCGTTGGGTGCTGGAAGGCACTCTACCCACTTGGTAAACTGACATACAACCGTCAAGAAATATTTGTTGCCCCTCGTTGACCTGGGTAAGGGTCCGACCCAATCGATTTGTAAGTCTGACCATGGGAATGTTATTCCTCTGCGTTGCAGTGGGGCTCTGTGATTTGGGTTTGCCGGCTGGAACTGGCAGCAAACCAGACATCCCCTGACATACTCCGTAGCATCTTGCTGCATGCCGGGCCAGTATGCCACCTGCTTTAGTGTCTCATAGGTGGCTCTGATTCCGTGGTGTCCGACACATGGTGCGTCGTGGGCATACATTAGCATGACCCCCCTTTGGCACTGGGGAACCACGAGCTTTGGTGTAGAGAGTTCATCAGGGACGTACCAGAGAATGTTGTCTGTCACACGCAACGTGTGTTTCATGTCATGCAGTCGCTTGAGGCCGGGAACATTAGCGAGGTCAGCAGACGTGATGGGGTGGGAGGATGGGTCAGCAAGGTGGTTTAACATAGCTTTTGTGGTGTCGTCAGAGGCTTGGAGTGAAGCTATGTCGTCGTTAGAAATCTGGGGAGCCAGTGAAAGGGATTGTGATGCTGATGAAACAGCGTCAGCGAGATGTCGGCTGCGCGTAACTGCAGCCACAGAAAGGGTAGGTGGGGGGGTCGGGGGCGACCACGGGTCGCCATAGAGTGCACCTGCTTTTGCAAGTATTTAGTCAAAACCAACAAGCCATGCTCACGGATCTGACTCGAAAAAGATAGGATGCCGAGTGCCGGCGCTGCGCCTGCGGAAAAGAACCCCAGTTGCTTCCGGCGTCTCAGTTGTTATCAATTGAGAAAACACGCCGTATGCCAACAGGAACGCCTCGGTGGACAGAGTCCCTAAAATCAAAGCACACCCACTGCTCTGGAAGCTGGAGTGCCATGCTCACTCCCATTTGAGACAATGGCCGTATGTACGGTATATGAACGTGATATAAAAAATGTATAGATATATTTGGACTATCGATACACTATCGTGAAAAAAATTGTTGCGGTAGTTTGCTGTATCAATAGTTTTGCACAGCCCTAATACTGAGGCTGTATTCTCAACCAGGTGCCTAGCCCTTGTCAGCCGGCCTTCCAGTCGGGGACCAGCCATGTTCAGCCAGCCTTCCAACCGGCGCTCAGCCCTATCCAACCATTATTGTCCCAGCCTTCCCCTGCCATGTTTGTCCCATTTTGTCCTACCCGTCCCTCACCACCCCGTTCCAAGAAAGGTTCCCCTGCCCCGCCTAGCTCTTCCCGTCCCACCCCTACACCATGCTCTAGAAAGCAAGCCCCAACCCCTCCTAAATCCCCGCCTCCTTTCACGTCCAACTTGTTTACCCAGCCCATTCCCCCTCCTGTTAATGTTTATTCTATTGTCCAACCCCAACCCACTCGTCGTGATGTCAGTTCCGTCCCTAGTTTGTTCTGTTCTATGTTTATGTTGTCTGTCCTCATGTCTGTCGGTCTTGTCTTGTTAGTGTTATCCCTCAGGGAACATCTGGAGGTTTTCTATGAGAGGGGGTTATGTCATGGTCCTACCTCTTCTTGTCCTGCCTACCCATGTGTTTTATGTGGAGAAAGTGCATGGCATTGTTTTGTAATGCCATGCTCTCTCTCCGGTGTCGTGTCGTTTTGCCCCGCCCCCTTTTATCTCCGTCCGCTCCCATTAGTGTTCATCCCTCTCACCTGTCCCATCATCTTCCCGCCAGTTCCTATTAGTGTTGAGTCTTGTCACCTGCCTGTCTCCGTCCCCGTGCAATCTCGCCTCGTTAGTGTCTTTCTATTTAGTGTCTCCTTAACCCTTGCCGCATGTCGGTTCATTCCCTTCCGTATGTAGCCTTCGTGTTTTCCTGCCCGTTTGCGCAACCTGCGGATTACCGATTTGGATTCGCCAGGGGAACGGGGACCTGGACGATTATGCGGGCCGGTTCTCGGAAGTCGCAAAGGAGATGGTGTTCGGAGGAGGAGCTGATGATGTTCTTCAACCGCTGGATTTTGATACCGTGTGGCAGTATGCCGTAGAATGATCGGATGTCCAGGGTCTCAGCTCAACCCGCCCACCCATCTCCGCTGGTCGCGATCCCTGAGTGTCGTACCCTGCAGATCGGGGTTATGTACATTGCCAAGGTGTCCTCCTCACCCCCTACAGCCTATCCACCCCCGGCCACCGGTGGCAAGCGGGGATGGAGAGACTCTTGGGGGTCGTCTTCGGAGGCCTCCAACCCGGAGCCAGCTGCGCCCTTCATCTCCTTTCTCCAGCCGACCACAAGACAGGTGGCTTGACTGAAGAAGAAGAGGCAACGGAGAGGGGCGCGGGGTCCATCCCAGCTGGTGCAGCCAGTGTCCCAGCCGGTGCAGCCGGCATCCAACCTATCGTCTAGTCCGGTGCAACCAGCGTCCAAGCCGGTGTCCAGTCCGGTGCAGCCGGTCTCATGTCCTGTCCCAGCCGGCAATCCAGCCTGCGATCCAGCCGGCGTCCCAGCCTGAAGTCCAGCCAGTGATTCAGCAGGCAATCCAGCCGGCATCCCAGCCGGTCTTCCAGCTGGTGACAAGCCCTTGTCTGCCAGCCTTCCAGTCGGCGCCCAACCCTGTCCAGCTTTATCGCCCCAGCCTTCCCCTGCCATGTCATTCTCAGTTTGTCCTTCCCCTCCCTCAAACCAACCCCCCCCTCCCGCTCCAAGAAAGGTTGCCCTCGTTCTTGTCATGTTAAGTGTTCTCACTTGGAGAAACTGGAGGGGCCTTCTTTGAGGGAGGGGTTATGTCATGATCCTGCCTCTTCTTTCGGGATTTTCAGGTCTGTGGAGGATCACATACCCATGTGTCTTATGTGGAAAAAGGCATGGCATTGTTTTGATTTATCAATGCCATGCTCTCTCTCCGGTGTCGCGTCTTTTACTCCCACCCCATGTTCTCTGTTAGCGTCCCATTAGTGTCATCCGTCTCACCTGTTCAGCCAGTTCCCATCAGTGTTTAAGTCTTATCACCTGCCCGTCACCGTCCGTATCAATCTCTCCTAGTTAACGTCTCCTTATATATTGTCTCAGTGCCCATTGTTCCCCATCGGTTCATTGTTTGTTATTCCATGGTGCGTCCCCGTTCGTGTCGTCTGACAGATTCTGTGTTCCTGTTTGGACTTCCCCTATCTGTGTTTGGACTTATTTTGATTATTGGCCTTGTTTGTTCTCTTACCCATTGTGGGAAGTATTTTGTTTGATCCTTGGTTTCTGTTATCGTGTTTTGCCCCATCGTGGGCTTTTCTTAATAATAAAAGTGTGTTTTTGTCAACCCCTACGCTGCCTTGCAATTGGGTTCTTCCCCTCCATTTTATGATACGTTCCTGGCTGTTCATAGCTTTGTAATTCCATGGCAGTTCAGTTTTTGAAGCTTCAGAAAGCACATACAGCATATCTATCATATAAGTACTATGACCTGAGGGGGTAATAATAAATGTCATCGGAAGCTAAACTATATGTTTTTGAGTAGAAACAAGTAATATTTTCAGTTTATTATCCAAGATTGAATTTGAACATAGTATAGATAAGAATAAATACAATCAATATGGCAGTACATTGGCTCCATGAAACTCAGCATTGAATCGCATTGATTCTCACAAGTCTTTTCATACAGGGTTAAAGAGATTTGTGGTTATTAGATGACCACAGAAGTGTTTATATGAATGATCAACTGTGTGAATTTCTTTTTAGAGAATTTTGCTTTTAATGGAACGGCTACACACTCATCTACCCATTACACTGATGTAGCTGCAAACGCCATAGATGGAGTAAGATATGGACCTGGTGTAGCATCCTGCTCCATAACATTATCTGGAATTAACTCATGGTGGAGTTTGGATCTTCTGGATGAATATGAGATCAGTACAGTGATCATCAGTAACAGAGGAGATGCCGGCGCTTATCAAACCAACGGAGCAGAGAGATTCATATTGGAGACTCACTGGACAACAATGGAAACAACAATCCCATGTAAAGTTATTCAGGAAATCCCTGGAACATTTGATTGATTGATTGATTGATTTCTGTTTTTATTTCTCTCTCTCTAGATGTGCTGTAATTCCTGATCTTCCAGTAAAATCTACTGTCAGTTTCTCATGTGATGGGATGAAGGGACGTTATGTGAATGTGTTCATGCCTACAGTCCAGCATCTCGCTCTGTGTGAGGTGGAGGTCTATGGAACAGGTAAATGTATTCAGTTCATCAAATTGGTTCCTTTAAATTATTAATTCATTAAATGTGATTCGGTGATGAAGTCACCGTGTATTATTTCTATAAGATGATGTGCAGGACAATGTGTGTTCTGTTTATCAGTATACATATATTTTATATAGTAGTATAGTATGTGCAGAGATCCAAATCATTTCAGTTTTATTTATATAGTGATTTTCACAAATGTCAGTGTTGCAAAGCGTCTTTACATCGATTGTAAATAATAATATTAGCAACATTAGATGAATTAATAAAATAAAGATGGTATTTTATCTCTATGCAATGTGCATCGATGACACTTCACTGAAATAAACATCATGTCTTATTGTCAGAAAGTAGCAAAATCACAGTTGACATGACAGCTAGTCCTTCTGGGATATGTCCAGTACAGTATTATGATGTTCAGAGTGAATAATGACATTAGTGTTACTGACACTGGTTTATTTACAATATTATAATGTGCAGAGTATCAAGGTAAGATTTGAACATATTTAAGATGATCACAGAAGTGTTTATACGTGTGATTATTTGTGTGAATTGTTTTAGAGAATTTGGCGTTGAAAGGAACGGCTACACACTCATCTACCCACTCCACATATGTACCTGCAAACGCCATAGATGGTCTGAGATATAGACTTGATGCCGCCCCGTCATGCTCAATAACATCATATGAAATGAACTCGTGGTGGAGGCTGGATCTTCTGGGTCATTATAAGATCAGTAAAGTGATCATCAGTAACAGAAGAGATGCCGGCGCTTATCAAACCAATGGAGCAGAGATTCGTATTGGAGACTCACTGAATAACAATGGAAACAACAATCCCATGTAAAGTTATTCATGAAATCTCTTGAACACTTTTCATTGGTTGATTTGTTTGAACAGGTGCATTGATTCTCTGTCCTCTGATTTCTCTCTAGATGTGGTGTATTTCCTAATCTTCAAGTCGGCTCATCGATTGATTTCTCATGTCATGGGATGTGGGACGTTATGTGAATGTGGTCATGCCTACAGCTCAGTATCTCTCTCTGTGTGAGGTGGAGGTCTATGGGACAGGTAAACTAAAAATTAATTTAATGAAATTGTTTCATTTACATCACTTAGTGATTCTGTGATCGCGTGTCTGCTTGTGTTAATTTCCAACTGAATCAACGTATGTGACATCAGCAGATTCAGTTCAATTCTTGATTTGATTTAAGAAGAAGGTCTATAATGCCTGTTTGCATTTCTTTTGCTTTATTAATTCGAACGTTCTATTTTAATTGGTTCATTTTGCTCTGCTGTGGTCATTTTTCTCATCAAAAGATTTGTTTTATATAAATCCTCAGGCAAATCACTACACAATGTATTTCGTCATTTTTATTTTTTCATGAATCATCACTATTAGCCATTTCGCCCTTCTGTCTGTGGGTTTTGCTAATTTTTAACTAATCAAAAGTATGTTAAAGAGCTTATAGAGAGAGAATTTTGTAACCACATTGAATCCTTAAACTTGCACCGCGTTTTGGGTTTTGTGATTGGTCCACTGCTGTGATGCACTGCAAAAAAAATTACAATTATTTGACTCATGCGAGAGACGCAGACATAACAGTCAAACACGCCCGTCTAGCGCGTATAGAAAAACAAAGGAAAAAGTAGTGCGGCAGAATGGAAAAACCTGTTCTGTTCTGCCCTCTAAACAACCTCCTGCTCTTTGTTCGTTTACTTTGTGTATGTTGAAAATATAGCTCATTAGAATGATAATATAATTAATAATAATAACAAAAAATGTTGATACTTTTAATATTAATAAATACTAATAATACCAATTTTAAATGTCAGCCTAATCTTTTCAATGCATACGTTTTAACATCTATTCAAGTTGGCAATTCATTTTTAATTTTGCTTTTCTGGTGTAGCTTCCAGTGAAAAAACCTTTCTGAGGCTGAAGTTCTCCTTCAGTGGTGATGTAGCTACTGAGAGCGACAAAATCCTCCATCAGGTGGGAAAAAGAGTCTTAAAATACAAAAGTAAATGTGATGATTGAAGAGAGAAGTGATATATTAAAGCAATAAGCCCCGCAAAGCAGTGGGTTACCGGGGTATATTATAATGGCTTAGAACTCCGCTCAGTCAATCAGATTCAAGGACAAGAACTGACGTTTTACAAGAGAGTGTTTGATGTTGTAATATATATGTATATCATCTTTGATGGATTTTAGCTCCAGTCTGCTCTGGGATTGAACATCTCTGATTTTAAACTGTCCTGGACACAACTACCCAAGAAAGAAGAAGAACAGGAGGAGGACGGAGGCGAGTACACACACTTTACAATTTGACTGATTAACAGAGAAAAACGTTTTTCATATGAAACTACAGAAAACACATTTAAATTGTGTGTTTTAAAATCATAATGAATCAAAAGAACTCATAACGGACTCTGATTAATTTTACACACATAAATCTTTACTATAGCAGCTAGTTTGTTGTTGAAGTCACAGTCAGTAGTTTAATGTTGCTCAGTTGTCAAGGCCTTAATGTATAGACCAGGGGTCTCCAACCACCGGTCATGACCCACTACCTTGCCGTGGATAAGTTGCCACTGGGCCACAAGACAGTTGTGGCCTAATGGGTAGAGAGTCGGACTCGTGACCAGAATGTTGCAGGTTGGATTCTCAGGGCCGGCGGGTAACAACTGAGGTGTCCTTGTGCAAGGCACCTTACCCCTACTTGCTCCCCGGGAGCAGCAGTGATCCCTGCCCACTGCTACGTGTGTATGTGTGTTCACCAGTTGCCATGCGTGTGTTCACTACTCTCTGGATGGGTCACATTTCGGGGATGGGTCACATTTCGGGTATGGGTCACCATAACTGACAAATAGGTCACTTTCACTTAACGATTTCCCACAAAACCGCGGGCAGTTCGCACAACCCTCTGCAGTGCTTTGCGGTTGCCGGTGGTGCTGTTTCCATACCAGGCGAAAATACAGCTAGTTAGAATGCTCTCACTTGCGAAAAAAGAGGCGCGGGTGTGCCTTCTTTAGCACTGCATCAGTGTGAACGAACCATGTCAGATCGTCAGTGATGTCAACACTCAAGGAACCATGTTGCTGTTTTTTTAAACCGCTGTTAAGTTTTGTAAGCACAGGAGAAAGTGATCCATATCTTAAATTACAGCCGAAACTCAAAAAATGTAAATATGGACAAGTTTTTTCTTTCGTAATTTTACTCCAAAAAGCTAACTTTCTTATAGACTATATTCATTACAAACAAATTACACGACTTAAGGAAATGAGCTACAGCTGTCACATTCCTAGAACCAAACCACTCCTGACCAAACACAACGTCAGAAGCGTCCCACCTTGGCCAAGTGAAAAAAAACTGGACTGGACTTGCTTGGTTGTCCAAAGCTCTCTTTTTTAAAAGACGGTCACAGAGTCTGGAGGAAAAGGGGGGAGGAACAGAATAAAAGTTGCTTAAAGTCCAGTGTAATGTTTCCAAAGTCTGTGGTGAGTTGGGGTATCATGTCATCTGCTGTCCACTGTGCTTTATCAAGTCAAAAGTCAATGCAACCATCTAGAAAGAGATTTTGGAGCACTTCATGCTTCCGTCTGCTGACAAGCTTTTTAGAGATGCCCATTTCCTTTTGCAGCCGGACTCAGCACCTGCCCACAGTGCCAAATCTCTTTCTAACTGGTTTGCTGACTTTGATATTACTGTGCTTTATTGGCCAGCCAACTAATCTGACCTAAACCCAAAAGAGAATCTATGGTGTATTGTCAAGAGGAAGTTTAGAAACATCCGATCAAACAATACAAATGAGCTGAAGGCCACTATTAAAGCAAGCTGGGCTTGAATATTTTTGAATGAATACTTTGAATTGGCACTGCCCATACAGACGAGCCGCTCCTGGCTGCAATAAAGAGAGGCATTTGTCTGCAACCTGAAGAGCTTCAGATGAGGGCAGGAGCTCCAAAACGAGGTGGAAGCTCCAAACAGGCGTCGCATTTAGCAGTTCAAGTGAGGCAGTAAGTGTGAGGGTTTTACTCTGGACTTAATTGTTTAACCACTAGAGGTCACTATCGGGTCCTACACTGGTCAAGACCTGTAATTAGTATTATTACTTGCACCTGTTTGCCTATTTAAGAGACTCTGTTTCCTTTAGTCTTTGCTTGGTTATGGTAAATGTTTGTCATCACTAGCCTTAGCGCTGTTGGATTACTTTAGCTCCCTTGTGGACTTTTCGAGAATTTCTTTGCCTTATTGGCTTACCTTTGTTGTACTCACTGTGGATTCTATTTTATTTTTTCTTATGGAAAATAAACCTTTACTCATTTCTTCTACTTGACTGTCTCTGCGTGTTGGATTCCATCTACACCCTGTGACTCGGTGGTAGTTTGTCTGATCGCTATCCCAACGACCCGGGTTCGGGCCTTAGCCTGAATTATTTCTGACGGTTTAAATGAAATAATGTGAACGGAGTGTTGTGTTTAGGGTGAAAAGTTGTAATTTAATGTAAAGGATTTCCTTCATCAATTAATCAGCAACATTATTAATGCAGTTTGAACTGTATTTGTACACTCTTTAAAACCTCTGAAATGTAGATCGTGTTGCTGGTAGTGTTGTTAATTAGTGCAAATTGTCTTTTACGTGTGCATTTAGCAGACGCTTTTATCCAAAGGGACTTACAAGAGGCGAGGAAACAGTGAAGCGGTAAATCGTAGAGGTAACAATAGAAGACGAAGTGTTATAACGAGTTTCCATGTTACCCAAAGCAAGACAATCAATCAAAACTTTATTAGAGACTCAAGGTCCAAATTAAACAATAGAAAAAAAACAACATATGCAACCATTAGGATCCATCGCAAATATAAAGACAATAAAATAAATACCTGTGAGGGATGTAGCTGATCGGGTAGAATTGTGAAGATCGTTCCACCAGCCAGGGATAGCGAAGGAGAATGAGTCCATATATGCTGTAATCAAATATATAGAAAAACATCATCTAATTGACTGACTCTTTGTTTTATTTACAGGTTCTTGTGTGAAACATCTTTAACTGGATACACAAACTGAATATTTAAGGCAAAATGCTGATTGATTTTATTCACAGATTTCTTCTCTATTATTGATGGTGTGAATGACGTGGTGTTCACCTCACTGCTGAATGTCATCATTTCAAACTCATTATATAGTCCTCATCACTATATTTGTGTTGTGAGATGTCTATAAAACAACAGTAGCGCGTTTCCCCAGTTTTATTTACACTTGTTTATTTTCAATATTGCTCTTATCTGTACTTTTCTTTTCAAATCTGCTGTCAATGTTGTAAATGTTAAATGCTAATAAAGCAGTCACTTGTAAAAGAGTCCAGTTTGTGGGCTTGAGTTCACTCTTCAACACCATCAGTACAGCTCTCTGTTGCTCCATCTGTCGGTTTATGGGTTAACAGCTTTCTGACAGACTTGAAACATTCACATCAAACTCCTAACAATGAACACGGAGAAAGATGTTTGGAAGAATGTCAGTAATTTTCAGTTCTGGGACATCATCCACTACCAAATTATGATTTTTTTTTTCCTGTTAAACACATAATGATATATTTCCTGACTACCATTTAATCCTTCTTACTATTGTAGTCAATAATGTCAGGGAACTTCTTCCAAATATCGTTCTTCCACCTTGGTGTCGTTTTCTTTTCCATGAGAACCCATCAACATCAACACGCAGACGTGATGAGAATGCAAATTTAATGAAAATTCTATATTGGGATACAATTTTGAATTGATGGTGTGTGTTGGGTTAATTTTCAGTTGAACAACCAGGTTTGTGTTTGACGCTCCAGTCAGTTCGAGCAAGTAACTGTTTAAAGATACAAGCTGCCACAATTTCGTTCAAAAAAATATATATTTTAACTTTACCGAAGCCACCGATTGATTTGTATGGGGAACAGACGCAAAAACGATCACCATCCGGCATACATCTCAGATCTGGTTAACAGATGTTCGAAAACTGTCGCCAGTAGAAGCCCTACATCAGCTTCATTTGTGCAATATTATTGGCTCTGGTGTTTCTCGTGACTGATCGCATCTGCTTTGAACGTGAGACGGTATTGGCTCGAACAGATCTGTTTGAAGACAAAACAGTAAAATCTTAAAGTAAATTGGTTAGATTTTAGTAGACTAAACAATGTAGATTTAGACGACTAAACAATGTAGATTTAGACGACTAAAATGTTAGTTTTAAAGCTAAAGCTAAAACGATGGGGATGACTAAATATGACTATTGTGAGCCTGTGAGGGTGAAGTCACGGCAACATGACATCATTCGTTTGTGATTGAGACATTACAAATATTTTATTTTACTATTTGAATATTGTAACAAGGTTCGTAAGAGGGTGGAAGAAAGGAGGCGGGGTCGGCTCGACTGGGAGACAAGAAGTTTAATTTTCAAACAAAAACAACTGTTGCGCCACGGCGCTAGACAATACTTAAAGTCCTTTTAGTTTTCCCGGATCTCCGTCCGTAACGTTTCACTCCGTCCTCGTAGATACGGGTGCATGTGGTTGGAAGGTCTCCCAGTCGGTCTCTCTCCAACTCCTCTGTTCTCTGCGAGCCTTTAAGCGGTCTCCTCACCAATCACTGTAATGAGATGTAGGTGATCTTAATCTGTAATCAACCTACTTATTATTTAATATTTACATCCATAACTCATTTGAATTAAAATGAATAAAAATTCAGTTATTGAGCAAGTAGACATAAAATCTGAACAGTTGAAGACTGTCTGTCGACCCCCTGATTTACAACAGCAAGCTTTTAATAATTGGTTAACTTCAACCAGATAAAGATATTAACATAACCTGCAATTTTATATTTTAAACAGAGATGTCAACATAGAGGCAAAATAAAAAAATTGCAATTTCAAAAATGTATTTTTGTAGCTCAATGGTTGGAGCATAGCGTTAGCAATGCCAAGGTCATGGGTTTGATCCCAGGGATTGCACATAAATAGAGACAAATGTTTAGTATAATGCAATGTAAGTCACTTTGGATAAAGTGTCTGCTAAATGCATAAATGTAAATGACATGTATTACAAATATCTAGTCTGCCTTGTGAGACCTTGATTAGCTGTTCAACTGTGTTTGATTCGTTTTCAAACACATGCTCATATAACACTGATTGATTTCAACACTTTACATTTAGAAACAAATCTTGCCTAGATTCCAACATTGGCTCATTGATATAGATCAGTAGATTCACCTGTATGACATCATCTAGCAACATTACACATAGGACGCATCCTTAATTCTTCTTAAACAAATGAGTCTCAAACAAAACAGGCTGAAGTATCTAGTGGAACAAATCAGCCGTGACCTAGTTTAATAGTCTTCATTTAGTCATGAACTCAGATGTTGTCAAGTCTCTCTCTGCTTTCATTGATGACTCACTAAAAATGAAAGATTGTTGAGTAAAACATGGACAAAACCAACCATTGGGTTATAAATGAACCTATACTGAAAAAAAGGATTTTGCTTGTCCAATCTGATTAATTTAAATAAGTTAAATCAACATATTTTTTTGACAATTTTGTCACAACGTGATTTTTTCATGTTCAGTTAGGCCTATGTAACTTAATCCATTCATGTTGGCACTACATCAATTATTTTTGTTGTGTTATCATATAATTGTTACAACTAGGCAGAGGATTTATATTTCCCAGCATGCTTTGAGTAAGAGTTAGGGCGGTTGCATTATTGAATTGTAATTTCTGATAAGCTTCGTTGACTTTATATCTTGTCGGAGATAAAATAACTTGTTATTAGTGGAGGCGAGATGAAGCCCCATGAAGCATTGAAGCTTTTCAGCTAAGTGGTTCACAAAAGGGTTCATTTCTCGAGGGTTCATTTGCTCACAATACCACCTGGTGGCCAAAGAGTGTAAAACAAACAGACACATTACAGATGTGACTAATCTGGTCTGTGATACACTGTATTTTGCGCCAGTTAAGGCTTAGAAATAAAGGTGAAGAAAAAAATAATTTCCACATAGACTAATCTAAATATAAAAAATGTGTATTTTCTGGTGGTATATAATGATTGTATAACATAACTGTGTAATAAACGTATTGACTTGAAATGAAAGGGGCTATCAAATGTGTGTAAATCAATTATTTGGTCATAATAGGAATAAGGGGTAATATTATTATTCTAAAACTGGAAAGTGTCTGGGATCAACTGGGCAGAGGCAGTGAATGTGCTTGTGCAACTGGTTCATATGGCTGTCAAAATGTCGTGGCACGATTCGAACCGCTTACTGAACCACTCAAACGTCATCTATGACATCATTGGTCTAAAGCGATACAAGCCTCGACACTATGGGATTCCTTTTGTGCCAATAAAAATGAACGCAAACTTTAAAAAAACGAACAAAAATATACAATAAGAAAGAAAAAAAAACACTTTGATAATGAAAACAATAAACTCAATTGCAAAAATGTGACAACATTTTCAAATAAACTGCAGTTTTCTTAACAATTTTCTAAGTTTCGTTTTTGCAAATAATAGTTTTGAATTCGCTGGTAGATTTTTCATTTGCGCTTCTCAAGTTCCCCTTCAGTCGGTCTCTCGACGTTGTGTTGAGAGACAGAGTGGGGTTTGATCTTGAGAACCTATCAACTCCAAGAGGAATTTCTAAACGCCAATGGGATTGGCGAATGGCACGCCCACACCAGTCTCCGCCCCGTGCATACGGGTATAAAAGGAAGATGGCGGTCATTCACTTACCTATTTGTTCTTCGGAACCTGCGCGACTTTATATGTTGCATATCCTCTTCGAGAGCGTTTTTCTTCACCTGCCGGCGACAATGCGGAAGCAGCGGATCCCTTCCAGTGAAGACGGCCTTCCCCTCGACATCTCGGCAGAGAACCACAGAGCCTTTTCCTCTAAAAGAGCACATTTCTACAGCTGTGAGCATGTCTCGCAGCTGTGTCCTTGGGTGCGCCAGACTCATCCCGAGTCAGACAGCCATGAAACCTGCGTCACATGTTTGGGCGTCAAGCACGCTGAAGCCGGTTTCGTTGATACAACATGTTCTGTCTGCGATGACATGTCTATCAAGGTGTTGCGGTCACGGCTGGCAACGTTCTTCGGGACGATTGCCGCCAACCCGCGCTCGCTTCTCAGGCGAGTTTGACTGCCGCTTCGGTTTCAATGGATGTCTCTCCGCCGGCTCCGGCTTGGCGGACCGCCCATACCCCAGTTCGCTCACCTGGTGCGTCCCCGATGGACGGCGATAGACCGTTCCATAGCGGGAAGACTCGCAAATGAGATGAGGACGAGATCTCTGTTGCGGCATCGGACAGCTGCCTACTGGCATCTGACGCGGACGATCTCTCCGAGCTCCCGCCCACAGGCGGTAGAGCTCGTGATGGGACCGACGCGGAGATGTCGGTTGTGCTAGCCCGGGCGGCCGCGAGCATCGGGTTGAGGTGCGTCACGCCCTCCCCGAATGGTGTGTTTTACTAAACTAAGTTCGGGAGGAGCAGGAGCAGATAATTAACTCGGCTGGTCGGCTGTCAGCAATCACAACAATCAACCTATCACTTCAAAGAGAGAGAGAGAGAGTGTCTCTATAAATAGTCAAGACGTCTTACCTTCACTCTCTCTTCAGTCTCAAGCATCCCACCACCACCCCGGCTCCTCACCTGGAGCCCCTCGTCTCCAGCAGGACACAAAGGGGGGGGGGAGTCTTCCGGGTTCAGGCTAATGCCGGATTCGGAGCCCTCACCCCGGACAGGGGGGAGTGCTCTGAGCTCGGAAGAATGAACGAGCTCGGAGCCCTCTCCCCGACAGCACGCCAAATACGCATACCCTCAAACTACTCTATTATCTGTGTAGGTGAACTCGTGAAAGCGCTCGCGGCTGAACGAATGGTGTCTGGGGGCGGGGCGGGGTGAAAAACCACCGCGTCCCCCAGGTGGAGCGTGCTGTAGCGGTGCACCTGTGCCTGCAGACAGCTGCCACGTGGGGGCGTCGGCCTAGACTCCCGTCCAGAGCGTGTAAGCTCTCCTCGACACTCGTGTCGAAGGCTTATGGTGAGGATGGATAGCGCAGCCGAACACAACCTCCACGCGACGTTGGTTGGCCCACGGCCACAAGGCAGGTAAGTCAAAGAGCCGTCAACCACCCTGGTGCGAGGTGACCGCTCTGTCAGCTACGGGTCAATGCCCACTTGTAGTGAGAGCCCACTCCTCACGGAGCGTGGCTTCCTCGTGGGCATTGGCCCAGAGCGCCACTCTGGCAGACATATGTAGTGCTGTGGGTTGGGCTACGCCCAGCACCTTCGTGAGGTTTGCAACCTCTGAGTGGAACAGGTGTCAGCCCGCGTCCGGCAAGGATAGGGGCCGGCATCTGGCCTGCACGTACGCCTGCGAAAGCGCCATCTCCCCTCTTTAGGTGAGTATAGTGCGCTATCAGCCTCCCTACTATTCCCCTTAGGTGAAGTATAGGCATTCCATCTATCACTAAGCTTGGCATTTGGTAATAGATCGGGCGATCTGTTAGAACCAGGTCCAGTACTGGTAGAGTCGCCCCTATTCAGGTGGACCCCTATACTTGGACTAATGCCCCATACGTAGTCACTCCCCTGCTGGGTAGTCCCGTATGTAGATTTCCTTCACTCAGGATTCCCCTTAAGGCGAATCTGTGACCTCCCCTCCGGTGGCTCTCCACCTGGTTACTGTCTCCCGAGTCGGGTTGACACTTTCCCGCATGCGCTCTCCCTATGGGAAGACCATGCTGAATACCTCCACATGTACCTCCCCAAGTGGCAGGATGTGGGCTCCGCAACATACTCTTCAGAGAGTAGTGTTTTTTTCCCAGTGCGGCCCGGAAGGGACCTCGTTACAGGGGTGAACGCCACCTTCCGTGATGACCGTCAGTAGAAAGCTTCTTAGTATGTCTGATACTGAATCCACTGGAAGATTACATCTCGCGTTAGCGCTCAGTTTGACTCGCTAGGCCAGTCACTGTCGCTCCGCTGGAGGTCGTAATGCGGCGTAGTGCCGTGGCGTGTAGAGATACGTCCCCAGTCTGTCTCTCAACACAACGTCGAGAGACCGACTGAAGGGGAACGTCGGTTACGTATGTAACCTCCGTTCCCTGATGGAGGGAACGAGACGTTGTGTCTTCATGCCACAACACTACGCCGATCCGCTGCAGCGACCGGGAGATATCTCTCAGGTTCCTCATCCCAAAAAGGTAAGTGAATGACCGCCGCCATCTTCCTTTTATACCCGTATGCACGGGGCGGAGACTGGTGTGGGCGTGCCATTCGCCAATCCCGTTGGCGTTTAGAAATTCCTCTCGGAGTTGATAGGTTCTCAAGATCAAACCCCAGTCTGTCTCTCAACACAACGTCTCATTCCCTCCATCAGGGAATGGAGGTTACATACGTAACCGAGACGTTTTCGTTCGCCTTTCTGGCACAAATCTCACGTGTGGGCGGGATTTATGGCCACTTAACTCTCATTGGTTACTGAGATTTGGATTGACAGCTCCCTTGTGAAAACTGTCAGTGTGAAAACTGACTTTGCAATGTATCAGCTGAATTTGCCACGATTGCTGGTGTAGTCGTATTAATGAGACTCTTTTAATTCTAGAAACTACTACATTGGTCATCATTTTGGAAAAAAATAGTGCAAAGCTTTTCAGTAGACTACACTGTGTGTGATAATTAACTTGCAGCGGAGGACGAAGGTCTGCTGTGACAGAGGTAGAGCTTTAAATGTTAGGCCCAGTCACATATGCATAATATTCATGTAGCCTTCATATTTCCCTTTCAAATACATACATTTTTTTTTTACTTTGTTTGCTAAAAGGCCATGGCTTTACAAATGTTAAAAGACGTGGAAACGGCCTGTCCTGAAAGGCTAAATTTAATCTGGAGAAAGATCTTTCAATACTAAACTGTAGGAGGAGGCTGAGGATCAGAAAGACATTTTTAAGGAATATAGTCAGTATGAAAAACCTTTAAGTCTAAGTTTTTTATGTAGTTTTGATGTAAATGGGTTTAAAATGATAAAAATAATTTAAATATGTGAACAATATGCCATGGTGATCCCCTTGGGGGTCACCTAATAAAGCTTTGGAAACCTGTCAGCCTGGGAATCGCAACCTTTGAGTTGTAAATCTGGCTCTCTAACCATTAGGCCACAACTATCCTTGACCCAACGCATCAAATATTGCATAATAAGTGGACAAGAGTAATGATATGCATTCCTCGGGAGTTAAATACTTCACTATTAACATCCTGTAAGTGTTGGAAATTGTAAGATGTGTTTATCCAGTGATATTTGGAGATGTTTTAATAAACCTTATTCAAAGTATACACAATATTTAATGTAAAAACATAAAGTTTAACAATAACAGCTTACATTATTTAATTAAAGATTATTTATTTTTAAAAGGTTAAATAATAAAGTTAATTGAAGTTGTGAATGCTGAATTGCGATGGGTGAGATTGGAAATGTAATTGTTTTATTGCTGTAAAATTATAATATATTATATCATTTAATCTGTGCTTTCACGCCCCATTGACGCTGATCAAAAACGCACACATGCACAGACAACCCCTAAAGCTTAGTAACATTTCCTTAAATTGAAAACCCTGGAACACAAGCTGCTTCGGAGCAGGTTATCTTCAGAGAGGTAGTAGCTGAGTTCGCCTCTCCTGTGTGGGAAGGTGGTGCATATTATTTCTGTGTATCTTGTGAATGCAATTGTAAACTCTGTGAATGATAATAAGCGTGAGTGGTTCTGTGCGGTGTTTTTTAAAGTGACGGAGAAGAAGCAATTGATTTGGCGGTCGGTGGGGGGCGGAGGGATAGGAGATAGGAGGGAAAAGAGGTTGATGTCCGCACCTGCTAGGATCTGGTCCCTGATGTTGCGGGCTACTGGAGGAGGTTTCAAGGCTGGAGCGTTCGGGGGAATGGCCATTGGTGTTGCAGAGTGGAGGGTGAAGGCGGCACGGGAGCTGGATAGGTGTGTGGGAAGAAAGGGGCGGCTGCTGGAGCCGCTTACGGAGGCAGCCTCACGCTTTGGGCGGCTCCAGAGCCTGTGACGATTGGAAATGGAGAGAGAGCTTGGGGCTGCGCCTGTGCCGGAGGGAGCCTCACGCTATCAGTTGGCAGTGTGGCTGCAGGCCAGTGACCAGAGGGAAAATGAGAAAGTTGATAGTGATGAGGTTGGATAGGCAGTGTTACCGCTGGCGGGCGCGTACTCGCGCTGCCAAGGCGGTTATGGACCGGCGTGCAGCCGGCAGAGGTGTTAGACTCTGACGATCCTGAAGAAGGCTGGTTGCTGGTGTCTGCGTGGTCTGGGGTGCGGCCTAAACTGGCCGAGGGCCGTCCTCTTTGGCTTCGTGAACGTCGCCTATTCCTCGCAGTGGCTAGGATGGTCGTTTCTTCGGGATGTGAAATTGTGGTGCTGCGGGTCTAGTCGGCAGCTTTTGGCTTCGTAATGGGAGCGGTTATGGGAACTCCGAGCTGGCTGGAAGTATGTAGGTTGTACAACTCGGCTTTGGTTGCGGGAAAAGGGGACGTTGGCGTTTTCTAAGGCCAGCCTTAAGCCTAGGACCGTCCACTTCTTTACCTCCGGAATCGAGCGCTGGGCTGAGGTGTAGGAGGAAGCAGAGGAAGCTGCCGAAGCCCTGGATGGTGGAGGAGATGACGTCGCTTTGCTTCGTCGTTTCGGGGTGCGGCGGACGGTGCGGGAGGGCTGGCGGCCTCTTGGGGTCTCTGCCATCTTAGCCGTGGCGGCTTCTTGTCCGGCGCTGGTGCTTCGCCTAGCGGCCGGGCTCTCTGAGGGACCCTGGGCGGCCGGGGAATCATCGTGCGATTTCACAATTTATAGAGCTCGCTCTGGTTTGGTAGGATAGGTGGTGTGATTGCTAATGCCGGGCAGGTGCGTAATTATTTGCGCATGCTCCTCCCGAACTTTGTTAATAAAACATCATTTAGAGACACATTCTCATGAGACTGAAACTATCATCTAACCACAAACTTACAACAATGAATGAACAATATAATGTGAAGAATCAAATAATTGATTACCTGCCAAAACTACCCGGAACAGAAACAAGACCTGTTGAACAAAAACAAGAATTTTAACCTTTTATCTGAAAATCAGTTAAATTAAGTTTACTGTTAGATCTTTATTTCTTAACTTTTGAAGATTTTAATGAAGAATGACTGCCAGCATGTATAATGTTGAGATGTTTGTGTGTTCTATGAGATGATGATGTGAGATGTTCTCACCAGAAAGTAAAATCAGATGAATAAGTTTCTCCATGTCACTGCTGAACAAAAGGAATATGAGAATAGAGAAGAGAATTGAGTTCTTATGGGTTATGAGCAGAACTCACCTCTGGGTTTACAGATGAAGATTTCACTCAGTGTGAGAGTCCTCCTCTCTTCTTCACACTTCTCTCTTCTAGCAATACATCAGTACATCCCTCTGGACATTTGACTGTCACTCTCTCCACCCTCATGATGACATCACTCAATGTCCTTAACATCTAAAACACTTATTTACAAAACAAATCTGGTGTCCCGAAGATGGTACGAATCATCCATTGCACAAGGACATTTCTTACAGGAAACCACCAGATAAACAAAGAAAACAACTTTTGTGTTGATTCATTGCTGGATTGATTTCTATCATGAACACAAGTCAATGAAAGACTGACAGAATGTTTTTTCTTCTATTTTACTGCAAAATAACATCATGGAGATCATTTAAGTTCATGGCACTTGAATGTTTAAGTGTGTGGATTTATTGTGTTATGTGTCCAAAGCTTAATGTTATGCTCGATTCATCTTTTCATCATTGCTGCCTTTTGTAAATGTATAATTCTATTAAACCAGTATAACAAACATTAGTGTGATCTCTGAATGTTTCCCGTTTGTTTTCAGTAGGACAGTCTTGTTGTGCTCATCACAGAGTGTTCTTATATGTTTTGGATATTCAAATTTTTCTTCCCAGAATTCTCTACGAGTCAATTTAAATGATCTTAGAACACTCAAATCATGTCTTGAAACTGAATATTGAGGTCAGAGGTGTCTTGTTTTTCATCTTGTTTGGTTTTCAATGTGTGAAAGGACATCAGAGCTGTTTCGTTTGATCTCTTCTCATCTGTGATCCAAAGAAGATCATGTCATAGTGTGAACCAATGTTGAATATATTCCACTATAGATTACAGAATAAATGCTGATAAATCATGATGTCACTCAAGACGAGTAATGCAATCTAAATACTCTCAATACTACTCATGTAAGTTCTGTTATTTGGATAACAGTTTCGTGTTGTCCACATTTACAACGTTAAATCAAAGATAAAGTCATTCATCATTTATTTTTATGTCCCAGTTTCACAGACAAGTCTTCAGTCTAGTCCCAGAATAAAACACATGTTTGGCCTGTCTAAACTAAAAACAACTTTCACAGACAAATCTTAAATATATCTGTGTAACAGTTTTTTTGTTTTATACTATGGTCTGTCTGAATACTTGATTCTGATTGGCTCTAAGGTGTATATTAAACTGTGTAATGCAAAGGTAGTTCCAGTCTTGATCACCATGATTCTTAATCAATGCGCTGCATGTCATGTAAACATATCACCACACACACACACACGCACACCAGGGCCGTGCAGAGACCTTTAAAGGGGCAGGTGCTCAAAGAATAAAAGGGGCACATGGAACAAGGCTTTAAATAGGGCTGTGCTCAAAACATCAATACAATACTGTATATCGTGATGAATTCCTTGCTGATACATGTATCAATATGGATGCTTCAGCAGCAAATGTCATGATGCAGTTTTGAAAAAGAAACAGAAAAGACCATTCTAATGTTTAAAAGTATAAAAATATTTTATTTGCACCTATTAATAAATCTCGGATTAGAAACTGAAGTGAATTAAGTTGTCCAAACCTTAAAGGGATAGTTCACCCAAAAATGAAAGTTCTGTCATCACTTACTCACCCTCAGATTATTCCAAACCTGTAAATGTTTTGTTCTGTTGAACACATATTTGGAAGAATGTCAGTAACCAAATAGATCTCATCCCCCATTTACTGCCATAGGGAAAGTTAATAGTATTGGTGTCAATGGGGGATAAGATCTGTTTGGTTACTGACATTCGTCCTTTGTGATTAGCAGAACAAAGAAATGTACACAGTTTGAAACAATCTGAGGAAGTAAATGATGATGTCTTTT
>VCII01000581.1:0-47500 GCA_006030095.1 Triplophysa siluroides | reverse complement strand
CACGAACGAGCTCTCGGAGTCGTGCTTTGAGCTCGCTCTCTGGTCGACCGGGTGTTGCCACGGGGATCGATGAACTCGCGTCCAGCTCAAGCGGCATCACTCCGTCCACAGAGACATCTATCCATTGGCGCTTTGAACGTGTCGAAGCCCCCGGGTCACCATCCAACTGGGTCTGCATGGTTCGTACCTCCACCGCTTCCCTAAGGCCGAGTGTCGCAATTCGGGGTGGACGTGCCTCTCGTGGGTGCTGCATCCCCTCCTTGTCCCAAACGTGGCATCGCAAGCTTCGCACCGGACGGGGCCCGGAGGTCCCGCCACGGGCTGGCCCCTGCATTTTGGGACATGGCAAGCGATCGAGTGGAACACAGGGGACGTTTTACCACACGAGGCGCACATAAATCTTACCAAGACACCAGTATGCACGACCGAGGTATGCCTCCTCAGTTGTGCTAGTGTCCTCATCGATTCTCCACATACTGCGCAACCTTGTGCCTCGTAAGGCATTCGAATCACCAGCCCAGTCGCTGTCACCTGGGCTGCTTGAGCGATGACCATGGCAGAATCACCCTCCTGCTCGTCGGCAGTTCGCACTGCCGCAGCGGCTTCTCGAGCATCACCACTAGTTCCGGGTTGTTCGGTATGAGCATCCGGAGTCCCCATCATCGCGCCAGCCCTCTCCCTAACGCGCGTGAGGATTCCCGAACACTTGCTTAGTCTTCCGTCAATTCCAGTGTCGTCAACGCCTTGGCCACCGTCAGCACCGTGTACCCTGGCCGGGGGGGGCACGGAGGGGGTCTGGCTCTAATGAAGTCGCGCAACCCCTACGCTTCTCCATGATAGCTTGTTTAACCGGGCGACCTATCATCCGGGATGGGTTTTTATCTCTATTCATAGGATAAAAGCGTCTGCCAAATGGCGACCATCTCTATCGAGACAGTCAATTAATGGTCATCCTGCTACGGTCAAAGAGTGTCACCTCTATCGTCTCAGGAAAAGGAATAGAGTAAAAACCATAGGTCCCTCCAGACCTCTTGCCCTGTATCACCATGGAGCTATCACGGTAGTCCAATTGCTTTAGAGCGTTTCTTCTTGACTCATATAGCCTGTCCAAAGATCCATAGCAGATCTCAGCACACCCGTACTACGTGATTGCTGCCTTCGAGGATTGGAATCAGTACCGCGCCATCGCTCTCAGCCTCAACCGACCATTTTACGAACGAGCTCTTTGAAGTGATCTCCGAGCCCGTTCTCTAGCAAGTGGGTTATCAAGAGAGAGATCGATGGACTCGCGACGGGCTCAGCGGCAGCACCACCTCCTCAAAGTCATCTTAGCAATGCTCCCCTTCATCTCAAGTCACCCAAGGAGCCAGGCCGGACAACAAGTCCGGCTGGGTTGCGCGCCTGCTGCCTTCCTTGGATGTGGTAGCCGTTTCTCAGGCTCCCTCTCCGGAATCGAACCCCGATTCCCCGTCACCTGTGGTCACCATGGTAGGCGCCTAGAGTCACATCGAAAGTTGATAGGTCAGACATTCGAATGAGTCGTCGCCGCGGGGGCGCGCGATCGGCCCGAGGTTATCTTGAGTCACCAAAGAGACCGGCCCCGCCGCCCGAGAGCGACAGACCCGGTTGGGTTTTGGGGCTGATAAATGCACGTATCCCCTGGGCCCCCGCGAGGAGACCCGGGTCAACGCTCGTTTGCATGTATTAGCTCGGGAGGCCTTCAGCCTCGGTCGCCAGGACAGATCTTATGGTGCCTCAAGACTCGCATTGATTGCATCTCGGGACACTGCCCCAAGATGTGAGAGACCGATTCCAACCGCGACGAACAGAGTCTGCATGATGCTGCTGTGGATTTGGGCTTGCCTCTGAGTCGGGACTCAGCCGTAGGGTACACATTTGCCCGTACCTGCAGCGCTGCAATGAAGCAGCGCTTGGTAAAGCCCTGGTGATGTCTCAGCCAGCTGTTGCTCGCCGGGCAACCCCCTTAACATGAACAGGCAGCTCTGTCCATCTGCGGAATTCATCGGCCCTCCGATCACACGGCCATGGGCAGGCGGGCGTCAGCGGGCAGGGATCGTCTCCGTTTGCATTCACATTCCACAGTCCCAACTGTGGAATTTCATCTGCGCCCCCCCTGCCCTCAGCCAGAGTCGCCTGAAGTGATCCTTTTTACCACATCGTTTGAGGAAATAGACAACCGTAACCACCTTCTCGCCTGTGTTATAGGGGCTTGCAGATCCCCAGGCCGCCATCCTGGTTCCTTGCATATAATAGCCCATCGCATGTAGACTGTGGAAGACGCAGCCACGTCTTTACAGCTTTCCGTACGATCCCATCCAGGGGTTAATTTGACCAATCCGAGCTCGGCATGATCAGCCAAGTAGTGGAGTCGGGGTATCGCGTGCCGGTTCAGCAGAGTCACCTTTTGGGATGGTTTTAGTGGAGACTTTGCCAATCGTCTCACCCAGATGTCGAGAGTACTGGCCTGATCCGGCTGTACAATCCCAACCCAAGGATTGCATTGAGCCCCGAGGTACTTGAACGAGTCCTCAAGGCCTGTGAGTTGCAGAGCCGTACCCCCAGAGCCGTACCCCCAGAGCCCATGGGGAACAGTCGTTGATCGTGTACGAGCCGGATAAGGAAGCCGAAGCATTTCCTTTGGTTGACTTTAAGGCCAGTTACTCGACAAAAGGAGTCCAATAGCGACAGATGTTGTGCCATTCCCGCCCAGGATCTGCTTACAAGCACGAGGTCATCGGCGAACGCCAGACTCGACACCGAATGACCTTCGAAACGATACCCATTACCACCTCCTTCAATTCTACGGACGAGGGGGTCCATAGCCAGGTTGAAAAGCAGCGGGGAAAGTGGGTCACCTTGCTTAACACCCACCCTCAATGCGATAATCGGAGTGTCACCGCCTCCGATTTTGACACGCGTCACGCTGTCCGTGTAGAGTTGCTGGACCATCTCTACCATGTGTGAGTCTACACTGATCCCCCGCAGAGCGGCCACCAAGTGCTCATGGGAGATCAAGTCGAATGCCTGTGCAAAGTCAATCGATACCACCGCGAGTGGGCTGCTACACTCGGACTTGCAATGTCGGATTAGGCCCCGGAGGACCTCGATGTTCTCGGAACATCCGGGGGTGGGACGGAACCCCCTTTGACTAGGATGGAGCGGACAGGCCAGAGCCAATCGATTCGACAGGAGCCTAGTAAACACCCGTACAACCATCGACCCTATGGTGATCGGTCTCCAGTTACCGATCTCCATCGTCATCCTTGGGTCAGGTGATTTGGGTAGCAGTATCGATCGACACTTCTTCAGGCATGTGGGAACGATACCAGTGACCCATCACATGTTGAACATACGTGTGAGGGTCTCGCACTCTGGGTCCCATTCAAGGATGTCCTGGTGCGGAGCCCTTCATCACTTGTTTCAGACTAAGCATAACCACCTCTTCCGAGATGAGCCCAGCCAGGTGTTCGTTATCTGCGTGTTCCCCCGCCCTGAATTGACCCAGCCCGCGGAAAGAAGGCTTTTCTTCCCACTTGTTCTTGTACGCCTGATATATCACTTGAGGGGAGATTTGGCACTTTGTTGGAACCGCACCATCCAAGATCTCCTCCGCCAGGCGGGCCGGGTCAGTACGATACAGGTGTTGATATCTGCGATAAGCTTCCCTCTGCGCCTGGCCTTTACGCCGCTTATGCAGCACCTTGCGGGAAACACAGCCTCTCTTATGGTGAGAGGGTGCCGGGCGCTCTCTTGCTTCGTGGGTCAACCCCTGAAGCAGTGAGGAGGTTGCTTCCGCGACCAGTGCAGGTAACTGGTCAGTGCCTTCCAACCAAGCTTTTAGGACCGGTATATGTTCCGCGTCATCGCCCTCAACCACGCCTACCATTTCACGAACTAGCTCTCGGAGTCGTACTTTGAGCTCGCTCTCTGGTTGGGTGGGTGTTACCACGGCGATTGATGAACTCACGTCAAGCTCAAGCGGCATCATTCCGTCCACAGAGACATCTACTCGTTGGCGCTTCGAACGTGTCGAAGCGCCCGGGTCACCGTCCAACTGGGCCTGCGCGGTTCTTGCCTCCACCGCTTCCCTATTAGGGCCGAGGGTCGCCATAAGCGACGCAATTCGCTTCCGATTCCGCATTTCAGGGTGGACGTGCCTCTCGTGGGTACTGCATCCCCTCCTAGTCCCAAACGTAGCCTCGCAAGCTTCGCACCGGACGGGACCCGGAAGCCTCACCACGGGCTGGCCCCTGCATTTTGGGACATGGCAAGCGATCGGATGGGACGTAGGGGACGTTTTCCCGCACAAGGCGCACATAAATCTTACCAAGACACCAGAATGCACGTCCGAGGTATGCCTCCGCAGTTGTGCTAGTGTCCTCATCGATTTTCCACATAATGCACAATCTTGTGCCTCGTAAGGCATTCGAATCACTAGCCCATTAGCTGTGACCTGGGATGTAGGAGCGATGACCATGGCAGAATCATCCTCCTGCTCGTCGGCAGTTTGCACTGCCGCAGCGGCTTCTCGAGCATTACCGCTAGTTCCGGGTTGTTCGGTATGAGCGTCCGGGCCCCATCATCGCGAGCCCTCTCCCCAATGCGCAAGCACTCTCCGTCAATTCCAGTGTCGTTCACGCTCCTACCGAAGAGAAGAAAAAGAGAGCTATTTCAACGTTTTAAGGGTGTTTTTACCCAAGCACAAAAATGTAATTTTGTTGGGGGATTTTAATACTGTTTTAAGTAAACTGGATATGGCTGATGGAATGGTTCAAATTACAAGCTGGTTGATGTGTGGAGGGAAAAGAAATGGATTTTATATTGTGATGGAGAATCTGAGAAACGAAGGAACAAGCTTAAGAGATCACAAGCCGATGTACACGAAAATAGATTGGAGCGTGACCAAAAGAGGTCCAGGCGTTTTAAATGCTGAGGTTTTTAAAAAAGAAAACTATGTCAGAGATGTTAAAGACATATTTAAAGAGCTAAAAGAATGTGGTGGGAAAATGTAAAAGGTATGCTGAAAAAAATAAGAGAGAACTTGGAAGATTAACTCAAAGACGTGGAAGAGAAAAAATACAAAGGTGCCCGTTTGAGAAGTAAAGCTCATTATGTTGTAGGAGGAGAAGAATATACAAAGTTTTTTCTTTGATTTAGAAAAAAGGAAGTGAAAAAACGAAACGATAAAAGTACTCACTCCCAAAAGTGGTCATGAACGGACCAACAGGGACTGGAGGGGCTTCGCGAATGGTCCCGGGGGAAACAGGTGTGCTTATCGAAAACAATGTGTTAGGTGTTCAAAGACAAGACACCGTAGTTTCTCGTTCGCTTTGTGACCTTCTTTCTTGTTTTGTGTTTGGAAAGCACAGGCTCACAGCCCTGGCTGCTTTTTCTGCTGAAAGGGGGGGCGGAGACTAGCAGCTCACTTGCGCTTAAAGAGACACACACACCAAAACAGCGCGTTTCTCCTAACATGCAAAACTTGGCAACTAGAGCATGGTATAATAAAAGATCTGTGGTGTTTTTTGAGCTGAGACTTCAGACACATTCTGTGGAGCCCTATGATTTATATTACATTTGTGTAAAAGTAGAAAAAAAACTCTTTAAGAAAGAGAAGACATTTCAAACCAACCCCTGTTTCTTAACAAAAACTGGCTGCAGAGACACGAGGACATGAAAGAGGAAAACATATGTAGAAATATGAAAGGAAAGCTCTTGGAAACGAAGTTGGCAAACTCAGAGGTTTTAAACAGACACAGAGCCATTTTCATGGAAGCTACTATACACAAGATCTGGAGAGAGCAAAGCGTCGGGTTTAAAGTCTGCGGCGACGAGGACGAAGGGTTTTTACACTGCAGAGAGCTGGAACCTTTTAAAACGAAATGCAAAGAACTGTTCCAAAAACTGAAAGGACGATGATTTGAGAAAGAAACAGACTGGAACTAAACAGTAATGCTGGGACAACACTATAAATGCAAAAACGGAAAATTCCTCAGTTTATTAGTAATGCTCATGAAGTCTGCGAAATAGGAATTGCTAAAAGTGTTTTTAAGTCTGTTTTCTTAAAATAGTGTGACGGGTGGAGGAACGACACGCACAACAGTACAATGTTTATAGGTCCCGAAGGGGGAATTTTATTAAAGAACCGGCCCGTGGCCGATCAAAAGAAACAGGAAGTCCGGGTCTCTGAGCCCGAGGAGAGGGGTGTGAGGCGGTGCGTGGTGTCCCGGCTCTCCTATGTGTTCCCAGTGTCCCTCGTGGCTGGGGTGTCCTTGGTGAGTCTTGTGTTCTCCGTGTACTCTGTGTGTCGCGACTCCAGTCGTGTCTGGGTGTGGGCTTCTGTGCACGCTGCCGGTCATCATTCGTCAGCGCCTGTGAGAATATCGGGACACATGCATTAGAGACTTCAAGTCATGGAGTGGTATCCCACCATGCTTCCTGTGCCGCCGGTTTTTATGCCAGCTGAGATCAGCTCTTGACGACCGGCAGCTGCGCCTCGTTAGTCCCCTCTGTTCCCATGGCGACGCTGATTGCGCTATGGGTGAGTCGCCACAATAGGAAGCTTTTGTTATGTATTTTACTTTTTTTTTGCCCTCTGAACAGTCACGATCCCCAGGTTTTTAAACGTGTGATCATATTTTGGACTCTTAACTCTTCCAACTTTTTATGTACATAAGGGAAATGAGAGATTTATTGATTGTTAATAAAGAAAATAAAATAAAAAGCATGCCCGCTCTCGTCAGATCTCGGAAGCCAAGCAGGGTCGGGGCTGGTCAGTACTTTGATGGGAGACCGCCTGGGAATACCTGGTGCTGTAAGCTTTAGTGTTTCAACTCATGATGGCCTTTTGGCGGTGAGCTCGGACTGTCAGCTTTTGCTTACGGCCACACAACCCTGAGTGGCGCTATTGAGTAGGAAGTGTGAGTTGCAGGAAGCAGTGGGTGAGAGAGATTCATCAGACTTTTCGTGTTTGTTCAATTTTATTTTGAGTTATCAAGTGTTTATTTTGAACTTTTTTGGGGGGTTTTTCATGTTTTTTTTACGAGTACGAGTTTTTTAAACAATGGCGGACGGACACTTGGCAAAGACAATGGATATGGCTGGAGGAACACGCACGGTAAACGAACCTGGAACTGCATTAAGACGACGAGATGGGAATACTACACAAAAGGAACAAAGAAACAACAACATAAAACGGGATTATTTGAAAGAGGCAACGGTGACTGTGGATATATCAAACGTGAACGCGAGGGCTGAGGACATCATAAAAGCTGTAACGGAAAAGATTGGTAAAGGGAAAATCTTGGCGGTAAGACCCAAACAGAACAAAGAATATGAAGTAACTAGAGAAAGTGAATGATGTTAAACTGCTGGAAGATGGAATAGGATAAAGGAAGTGAATTGTGGAGTTAAGAGACTACGTTGTCTCGTTTATGCATCTGCCCACCTACATTGATGATTCAGAGATTTTAGATAAACTTAAAGGGTAGGGAGTTACCCAGATATCTGATATCTCTAAAGGACAACGCACCGAAATACAGAGCGAGGAACCTAAAGGACAGACGGAGGAAATAACCTGGTCACCGTTAGATCTTACTGTCAACCTAGAGAATGCTATGGATCGATATGAGGATTTTATCAGTGACGCAGAAGAAAAGACTGGAGAAATATGGAAATCAAGGAGAAGACGACGACTAAAGGCAAAGCCATGATTAGGAGTTAGGAAAAAAACGACCAACAAAGACTCACTTAAGAATAGATTTGAACTGTTAAAAGACTTGAGCTAAAGACATGGGTTTATGAGTTTTTTTATGGTTTTAAGGTTGGTCACTTTTAATGCCAGAGGACTCTCGAATTTGAACAAGTTTGAAAAAGTGAAAGAAATGTTTAAAATTAAGATGTTATTGTGTTATATGCGTTTCTCTCCAATGTGTTTCTTATATGTGAATTAAGGAAAAGATGGAATGGTGAGATTTCATATAATAATAATTTAAAGGGTACAGTTTGTAGAATTTGCCGCTAGAGGGTGCACAATCAAAACAACAACAACCGCGTAGCTTGATGACGCTGTAACTCCACCGCTGATGGTACCACTGACACATCATTCAGACGGGAACGAGAAATCATGTTAGCGGAAGAGGTAAAGTAATAAAGTTTTATAAATGTTGCGTTTGATGAAATCATTTTATTTATTTATAATGAATTAGACCTGAGTAATGTAAAGTTTAAACTAAATTGTTAGTCATAGATGTTACAGTAACTGTCCAATTCAATGGTGTGATTACACTGCGCAGTTTTAAGTGTTCAAATCAATCATAGTAAAAGTTATTTTGAACGTACCCATATCATTTGCAATAATGGTAGATGAGCCGACAGTACAAACTACTTCCGCATCTGTCTACGACAGTGTCACGCGGTTGCTACATCAGTAACGGTGGTAACAAAAAAAAAGAACATTATGTCTTCGCTGTCTGTGGTCAAGTTCAAGCTTCTTCGGCATGAAAGGGATTTTCTATCTCTACATGGCGGTGCATGGCTGCTTTATTGCGGGGCACGTGCTAGAACCACTGTAGGCGTGGAATATACCGGTCGCAGGGGACCCACTGAATCAGCCGCTAAGGATTCGCTCACTGTGTCGGTGTTTGTACTAGTCGCGAGAGTTCAGGATGTCGTTGATTAACTCCAGGTCAGTTTCAAACGAGACCGTTATCATCAATGACTTTTTACATCACGTTCCAGGATTTTTTGTTTGTCATGGAAACTTGGCTTACCCCAAGGGACTTGAGCCCGTTTTCTGAACTGCTGCCATCTGAGTGCAACTTTTTAAACGCTCCTCGCTCTGTGGGTCAAGGTGGTGGACTGGTTTTAAACAGAACAATTCTTTCCGTATGAAAGCGACAGATGTCTATGCCAGTTTTGGAACTGGATAACTCGATGGCGATTTCAGTCATTTATCGTCCACCTAAACCTAAAGGATTTTATGAATGAGTTTTCAGACTTTTTAGGGGGAATCATCCCAAACTTTGATAGACTTTCAATCTTGGGGATTTAACAGACGTGTATTGTCCATCTAATCTTTTAGCCAGAGTATTCTTGCCAGTGACACAGCTTGTAAATGTTTCTTTTCATATGCATGGTCATACCCTTGATTTGGTGCTTTCTCATGGTTTGTCAGTACATGATCTTGCAATAGACAACCACACTTTCTCAGACCACAAGCCTATTACATTCAGAGGGGCCATAAATGACAACATTTCTAGACCTACCAAGGTAGCTGGTTGGTATTCCAATCATCCGACTTAGTTTGTGATGACTGGAGTGGTGCTGATTATCTTAATCATTTTAATATTATCTCTGCTTTTTTAGGAGCCAGAGTGTTTAAATTATTAGCAAAGTACCACAAACCAAAGGCTGACCCCTGGCTCAATACTCGTGCTGGAATGCAGAAAGGTCGATAGAAGGTGGTAAAAAGATAAGCTGCCAGTTTCTTATGAAATATTAAGAGACAGTCTGATACAATATCAGAAAATGTTGAAACCAACTTTTCAGATTTAGTGGAAAAGTGCTCTAGAATTGTGAAAGATTTTTTTCAAATCATTAATGTAGGTATCAATCCTTCAGTTGATCTTTTCCCTATAGAGTCCATGGAGATGTGTGGCAAACTTCTCTTTTTGGACAAGATAAGGGATATTAGGCTAGATTTTCCCTCTGTCCCTCCACTTGTTATTAGCATCTTGTGTCAGTTTTAAGCCGGTAACTTTGCCTGCTCTACAAGATATTGTAAGTCAGCTTAAACCCTCTGGATCTTCCTATGACAGTCTTCCTCCTTCCCTCCTTAAAATGTTTGAGGTATTTGGGCCTACTCTCTTTAAGATTATTAATAGTTGCCTTGAAATGGCTATTGTCCCATATGACAAAGCACGCCATTGTACGTTCACTTCTTAAAAAGCCTCATTTAGATCCAACAGTTCTGATTAATTTTAGACCAGTCTCAAATCTCTCTTTTATGTCTCAAATTTTACAGAAAATAGTGTTTCATCAACTACTGACTATTGAAGTGTTCCAATCGGTTTTAGGAAAAAGCATTCCACTGAAACAGCTTTGGTTAAAGTTCAGAATGATATTTTACGGACATTTGATGCTGCCAAATCTGCTGTGTTAGTACTATTAGATCTGCAGGTGGCAATTGATATAATTGACCACTCAGTTTTGTTTTCTCGCTTGGAGCATTGGGTGGGCATTAAGGGCAGTGCTCTTGAATGGTTTCAATCCTACTTAAACAATAGAAGGTTCTCTGTTAGTGTGGGTGAATTTATTTCAGATGCAGCTCCCGTAATGAGCGGCGTCCCTCAAGGCTCTATTCTTGCTCCAATGTTATTCTCTTTGTACATGCTTCCCCTGGGGTCGATATTTAGGAAACATGGCATCTCCTTCCATTGTTATGTAGATGATACCCAAATGTATCTGCCCCTGGAATCTAATAACAAGGGTTTGGGTGACCATTTGGTCCAAATTTTTTAAAAATAACTTATTTCTATATATTGGGATACACTAAAATAGGAAAATATACTTTGGTAAGATACTCATATTAGTAAAACTTAAAAATGGTAAAACCTTGCAACTCTTATCGCTGCCCAGATGTTTTGCTGTGACATCACTGAATCACCAATTTGCCACAGTTCACTTTCTAAAGTTGTTTGTTCTGAGACAGAGGAACCACTTATAAATTCTGGTTGAATAAGGAGCTCTCAGAAGAACCAGACATGTGCTGTGAGGAGCCCTTATAAAGCTTCAATCTAATAGTGTTTGTATGACACACAGCTGCTCTCCAATGTCCAATCTAATGAGTAAACTGATGTGTGATGTCATCAGTTCTTCCTTCACCAATGAGAACACATCAGATCTGATGATGATGATGATGAGCAGCAGCTGTACACATTCAAAAGCTCTTGTACTTCAGCACTTAAATACACAGACTCAACACTTATATTCCTAATCTATTCAGTGTTCAATCAAATATAATATCATCTTGATATTGTTGATATTTACTGAATGAAGTCATGTTAGAGATTGAAATCAAACTTTGAACTTAAAACTTGTTTCTCAATTGCGTTGATTTAACAGACTGGGTCACATATGTTCTACGACTGCAGACATCAGCTCTATGCTTTGTATTTTTAGGCAGCACAGAGACTCTATAAGTCATCTACGAGTTCCTGAGAATGATTTAGTTAATTTGTTGTTATTGTGTATAAGAAAGTGTACATCCAAATAACCTGCAGAAGGTTTCTAATGGCGAGTTCACACTGAATGATTTCTTTTTCCCATAGTGGTTTTAAAGAATCATGCACTGAAGAATCTGAATACACAAATAAAGCACAAATATTGAAAATGATCCCTTTTAAGATATTTAGTTGACATTATATCTTCTAATTCCAATCAACTTAAACAAACTTTATACTGTTTCAAAAGAGAGTAAGATATGTTGGATTTGAAGATATTGAAAAAAATCTTGAAGAAATATTAAATTCAGTTCTTATTTGCTCAAATGATTTTAAAGATGCAGAAATCATCAAGCCTGAAAAGTCTGATAGACCTTTAGAGCTCCACTCCAACAAGCCAATGCTCCTAATCTCAATTGGAAAATCAGGATTTAGGGCCAAAGGAGATCGAACAGAGATAGTTTGAGAAATATTTCAATGTTTTTTCACATCTTTCCAAACCAGTAATGTATTATAAACACATATCACATTGTCACTGAGAAAATGTATCCAATCAATATTATTGATAAAACAAAGAGACTCTAATCTTCTAGGGTAGCAAAATAATAAAATCAATCCACAAAGCATCCTGTCTATTCGAAAACCAACTCGTCATAAATTTAACTTGAGCTGACCAGTAATAAAACAGAAATTGGGCAATGAAAGACTCCCTCGATCCTTTGGTTTATAAAGAGCAACTCTCTGGTGTTTAATATTCCAAATATAAACAGATATTTGAGAGTTCAATGATTTAAAGAAAGATAAGGTTAAATATCATGGAAGATTCTGAAACAAATAGTTTCATCTGGGGAGATATTCGTTTTTGTAATGTTAACTCTCCCAAGGAGAGAAATCATTGCCGTTTTATTTTGGGTATTGAAATAATGAATAATATTGAGAGCACGACGTACGTTATCTGTACCACACCTGGATTTCACGAAACCTGGCTGATCAGAATTTATAACTTTATTAAGGTTCACATCTAGTCTGCGGGACAAAACTTTTGCAACTATCTTATAGTCCACATTGAGAAGACTAATAGGTCTATGAGAGGAACAGTCCAGAGGATCTTTTTCGTTTTGTTTAAGTGAACTAATGGAGGCATGTCTCCAGGAAGGGGGAAATTTGCCTTTTCAAATGTTATTAATAGCCGGTATAAAAATTGGGTGAATTGTCGGCCAGAATCTCTTAAACTCCAAGGGAAAACCATCCGGGACAGGAAATTTCCCATTTGGCATGTCCTGAATTGCCTCCTCAACTGTAAATGGAGCATGCCGCCTAAAACAATCCTCCTCTGCAGTTGACTGTAGTGGAATATTATTTAGGTAAGTGGCCATATCCAAATTGGATGCTTCTGATTCTGAACTATAAAGAGATTTATAGAAATCCCGGAAAGTTACATTTATTATCACAGGGTCACTTATAATGTCGTCATTATATTCCGTATCATATTAATAGAGCGGTCATTTTATTGATTCTTTAATTGGTGAGCCAGCAATGGGCTGGATTTACTGCCAAATTCGTAATATTTTTGTTTAGTAAAAAGCAAAATCTTTTGAATTTGGCAAGTATGATCCATATTCAATTTAGTCCTTGCGTTCACCAAGCTTTTTAGATTTTAAACTGTAGACCAGCCATCTTCAACAGGCGGACCGCGGGCCGGATCCGGACCTTTGCTTCGTTCCATCCGGACCGCGAGACATAGCCTAATAAACCATTTGATAATTTCGGTTGTTTAAATTGAGCCGCGCGTCTACACAACGGAGACACATCACACATCATCACATCACACGTGCTCTCAGGAACATTTCTGTAATGATCTTTTGCCGCTATCCTCTATCTAACGCCAAACGCGCTTCATTTTAACCCTTTCCGCTCCGCGCGCTGCTTCTCTCCCGCCAAAGACGCGCAGTATGTAAACCAGCAGATACATCTTAACAACAGTAGTGCAGACACAAAGAATGTAAATTGACACACAACACTAAATAAAATGCAGCAATTTTAAAGTATTTGTATCTGTCAGTCTGTTTACTGTGTCTACAACCATTCAACCAGATTTGTGATATTTTATGAACCATAACGTTTTTATCTAGCCTACATTTAGCATTAGCATTATTGATCAGCATGCAAACATTTGTGACCCTGTGGAAACCCAGGATAAAGAATCATAATCTAGCATTAGTTTCACTAAGATTTCAATCTTTAAAATGGCTTTATTCAGTAAATATTGAAGATTTTGTTGTTATATATTTTCACCGAATATTCTTTCTGTTGGATGAATTTGTGTAGAAAACCGTAAAGACTTTTGATGGGTTTCACAAGCAGATTCACATTTTGTAATGAACAACGTTTTAATTTGGAAATGATTTAAAGATAGAAGTAGTTCTGGTATGAATGGCATAGTAATTAACTTTTTCTCGTTATTATGAGAGCATTTTAATTGTTAAATTACATTTGTTGTCTGTATGTTGTCAGTAGCTTTTTTTATTTACCCATATTAATGATCAGACTTGATAAGTGGATGTCAAAATATAAAACAAACGGCCTGATGATAAAATATTATGTCTTTTACATAATATATCCATGTGGGCTAAATTTATTAAGTATTTGTTATTTAAAAAAAACTTGTTGTCTGGACCCACGTTTGGAAGAAAAATTAAGACTGGATCTCTTGGAACTTTAATTGAATACCCCTGCTGTAGGGGATTGCTTGTGTATTTGTTCTAACCTGATGTCTTCGTTTTCAAGATTTTTCCTATTAATATCTCCAACTTTTTTGAGAAGGGAAGTATAAGAAATGAGATGACCACTTAAAGTAGCTTTGCTGCATCCCAAATCATAGCTGCAGACACTGGAGAGCCTCTGTTATCAATCCAATATTGAGATAAACTATCAGAAACAAAAGTGCAGAAAGGGTCATTATTAAGAAGAGATGTGTTAAACCTCCAGTAGCGGTTCAGGGGATACTGAAAGCAGGTCAATCCGCAAGTGTACTGCAGCGTGATCTGATAAAACAATAGGGTCAATACGGCAGGATTGAACAGCACGCAGAAATTGTTTAGGGATCAAAAGAATCAAGTCAAGAATATGAATTATGTGGGAGTGAATAAAATGTGTTGTCTCACATTTTAGGATTTTAATGGCGCCATATGTCTATCAAGCCTGCATCTGTATCTGTATTAGATGATTTGATACATATGCAGAGGAGGATTTATCCAGAGAAGCGTTCATTATACAATGTCACCTTTACAATGATAATTGAACAATAAAATCATACGTGATATGAAGTTATGTGAATCAAAAATTGGTTCGTAGAGATTAAAAAGTTATATGATGATTGAAATTTGAACCTGTAATCAAAATAAATCTCCCATCAGGATCAGATTCTTTGTTTCAGACTAAAAGGTAGATTTTTATTTATAAGAATGGCAATTAAATTAATTAAAAACTTTAATTCTGTGAGTATGAGGAGAAATGGACCTACACAGTCTCTTCTAAGCTTTGAATGTTCAGTTTCAGACAGTTTTGCTTCCTGAAGCTGTGCTAGATCAGGTTTTAGATTTTTTTCAAATGGGTTGATTTTTTTCCTTTTAAGTATATGGCCAATCCCTTGAACTAGAGACCTGCGCGGGACAGATTTTTTAAAAAACGGGCTCCCGCCCGTTCCCGTGGGATTCTGTCCCAATCCCGCCGCTCCCGCATCAAATAAACTTTATCATGTCCCGCTCGCGAAATATTCACGATTTGTCCCGCTCCCGCCCGCAAAAACCCCGCAGTAAAAAGTATACATATATTTTGCCCGTAGCCTATATTATTGTATTTTCCACTTGTTTCATATTAAAAAATAAACATAGAATTACGGTTTCATTATGCTATTGTCTTTAAAATATGTGTTTTGCAGGATTTATAAAATATAAATTTAGATCCACCAGTCGGCTATAAAAAGTTAACTTCATGTCCCTTTTTCGTCACGCATATCTATTAATATTGTGTTTTCCCACTTGTTCCACAATTAAGAAATAAAAACCAAATCAACAAAATTACAGTTTTTATGCTATTAGTTTGTCTTTAGTGAAATATGCATTTTGCACAACCGTTTTATAAAACATAGCCTACATTTAGGTCCAATTAGAAATAAAAGTTTTTACAAATAGACCAATAAAGTATAATAAATAATAAACCTGAATTTCCTACGTGGCCAAACCAAAATGCATTTGACATTATAAAACGTTCTTCCTAATATTCACACATTGTTCTTTAAAAGTAAACTAAAAGCATTTATAAAAAAGCAATCATGTATTAACATATAGATCCTTTTACCTAACAAAAAACAATGTCATTTTTAAGAAGGAAAAGGATTTAGTTGGAACCATTAGGAATATTGCGCTTTTTTCCCTCAACATCAAGAAACGTTAAACAAAAAAACTACAAAACATGCCCATCAATATTTATCAAAATTAAAATAAATACATACAACTAAACTGGACTAGCAAGAAACTGTAGGCCAACTTAAGTCCATGTAGAAATAGAATGTCGTTCACCGATGAGGGCTTCAGATTAATGCGTCTTTGCTCCAAGATGCGACAGCTAATACTAAAAGCTCTCTCCGAGGGTGCGCTGGAAGCTGGGATGCAAAGAACATAACGTGTTAATTGGCTTAATCTCGGAAACTCTTGACATCGTCTTTTCCACCACTGAAGGACACTTTGGTCAGTGAGATTCTGATGCATCCAACTTGACATTTAAATACGCCGCTTTTTCTGATTCCAGTGACACATAGCTCTCCGTAGTATCAGAATCCTCCCATTCTGCAAAGTCTTGAAAAGCAGGCTTTTTTGCAGAAGGTTGTAGGTCTTCCTCTGAGTTTTCCTCATTGAACCCTAACTCATCAATTAGCACTTTGACAGATTGTCTTTCATTATCATCAATCATCTTTAACTGACGCAGTTTGGGTGTAAGAAATGTCGCTGTTTTATAAAGCATGTGAACTCCATTTAGTGCCAAACTGTTCGGGGACATTAGTTCATCCAAACGTTGCACACAACTCGATGCAATATCAGTGAGAAGGCAGTCAGCCACGGCTGCATTGCAGTGGTTTCTTAGTCTTACGGACCGCGGCAGAACTAGAGACCCACTTAAGGCCGTATTGTCCGACTCCAAGTCATTGGTTGCATCTTTGAACGGCTTCAAAAATGTCACAAGGGTTTTAACTGTGTTCTTGTTAATGCACCCTACTTTGTCATACTGTTTATTTTCCAACAGGATTGTTGCAATGTCATCATACTGTTGAAGCACAGAATCTATCATTTCAAATTTAGAATTCCACCTCGTCTCCACTGACTGCTTTAAAGACTTACTCAGTTTGGCTTGAAGACCGGAATGTTTGATATAGGTGACTAGTTTTTTCACGTCTTTCAGGCGATCAATTTCGGGTGTTTTATCCATCACACTGGAAGAGAATGCATGTGAAGGAATGACATTGAGTACGTGGGCGCTACAGTTTAATCTCCTGAAGCCACGTAGAGCGGCCACCATGTTCGCTCCTCTATCTGTGACAAAGAATCTTTTTCAAAAAATCTTTTCCAAAAACTCTGAGATTTCGAAATAAAAACGCACAAATGTTTTCCCCAGTCTTTGCAGGTATTTCATCAAACGGGGCTCCCTGTCAAGGGTGCTCACAAAGAGCACCCTTGACACCAAGTCGGAGTTTGCGTCTATGTAATGTATTGTGGATGATAAAATAAGTCTTTCGATAGTTTTCGGTCCAGATGTCAGTTGAAATGGCGTGTGGTGTCGGTCATTTCATTCACAATCGCTCTTCTTTGTGTTTGTGCCCGATCACTGAGATTGCGTGACACTGTCGTTGGATGAGGCAGTATATCCGTCACATTGAATTTTCCAATCTTGGCTGCTGTGTCTACAAGGTGTTGGGTTAATTTAATAAAACCTTGGCCGGAAACGGTGCCATAAGGTCTTATGTCGGCACAGACAAAGTCAACACATTTTGTAGTTGTTACATCCTTAAGTGGCACTTTTGATTGATTTGACATAAATGTCAGAGAAGTTTGGCCTTTCAAAACAGTACAAACATGACACCTCAGACCTGAAGTCCCCGACTTGTGCCCGCTGTACATAAGTGCACAAACGCTCGGGCACAAATTGCACATCCACGCAATTTACTGAATTTAAAATATAAAAAAAAACACTATGAACATAAATTAACTATTGATCTTCACCCTCGTCCTCATCATCGGCGAAATAGTGCAGTGAGAGAAGGTCCCTGTGACCATCTTGCGGAGGGATAAAGTCGCCCTTGTCCCCCTATCGTTAATCCCTACTGCTAGAATTACCACCTGGGTGTCTGGGCACGTTGGTGTGTGGTGCTGCAACATCCATAGATGTGTTTGGTTGTCCCCCAGGTCTCTGACCCTGTCAATGTTAGATTCCCCCTGGATCAGAATAGGTCTCGGGGGTTCAGGACCCAATTGGCCTTCTTATTGCCCTGGTGGTCCATTCTGATGTGCAGACTCTGGTTAGGCCCCCCTGTCTGGGCCATTAAAAAATCGGGTTTCGTCTGGCGACCCCTCTGCCCTTTTCTTCTTCACCCCCCTCTTACTTGGGCCCGGCTGCTCCTCATCTCCCCTCCCCTCCTTGTCCCCCGATTCCCTATCCCCTCTCCTCCCATGAGTCGCTCAACAGAGCTTCCCAGTCCAACTCTTCCTCCACTTTTGGGTCCCTCCTTGCTCTGGCATCCTCAGCCTGAGGCTCCTGACCCACCATTTTCACCTCCACATTGGGTGAATTTCCCCCTGGGTTGGGTTCCCCTTGGGGCTGAACTGGGTTCACCGTCCCCGGTGCCTCAATGCTGGCCAAATTTCTCCGCTTTGAGGGAGCCTGTTGTTTCCTTGTACGCTGGGGAAATAGTGCCTGTGCCCCCAGCAACTCAGCTCTTTAAAAGACATTGTGTCACTTACCCAATGTAACAGTAAAAAAAAAAAATTCAATGCCATTTGCAGCCGAGGCTGTAAAATGTGATCTCCAAAACTACGAATGCAGCCTTCGAAGACGCAACTAAGTTAACCAAGTGGCTAAGTCATACGAAATCAAACGAGCTGGGTCGTACGACAACGTAGGTTTGGTTCATGGCGTTCAGGAAACGTGATCCCGCTCTTATTCTGCAAACATCGCGAGGTTTAACGAGTTAGTTTACATGCACCAAGCTTCGGTTAGCCTGTTTTAATATCCAGTTAAATGTTTTGAATCAATCCGTTGTCTTCAATCTTCAATCGCATCGTTATAGCTTACGGAAGCGTTCTTTGTGTCCCAAATTGATTTCAACCAAACACATTGTAATTAGAGCGACTAAGTGCTAGCGCCAGGGTTTCTTTCGATCACGTGATCCTTTGATCAATTTATAAAAGTTATATTTGGCTAAAAGAAGCCGTATGTTAACTGTGATATTTGCTTTTACTACGGTAATGTAGTTGTACTGTGGTATGTGTAGTCGGCACAGTAATTAACCCACCACGTTTTTACCATAGTGACTGCAGTTCAACAATGTCATGCTGTAGTGAAGTGGGCGGGACGAGACCGTGAGTCGTATCACGGAGGAGATCGGGAGCATAAGAGGACGAGCGAACAGACTGTCAATGAGACCGGGCCTGGGTTTTAGTTGAGCTGACTATTCACTTTGTTATTATTTTATTAAATGTTTGAATCTTTGTCGGTTCCCGTCTCCTTCCTTCCCTACTTTGAATTGTATTACACACGCGTACTAAAAGCACGGTTATCACAACATTTACCATGTTTTTACCAGATTACAGGGATACTAAAAGCAACCCAGCAAACAATGACCTGGCGGTCCACCGGCGGTTTTTGGGCGGCACAGATTCAGCGGCTTACCACCGTCGGCACACTGTCGACAAGCCGATCAATGCAAAAATGCTGTCGGTCTGCCAGCTTTTCTCGGGTGGCACCCCACCAGCGGCTTGCCGCCACTGGGCCTCTGTGCCTCTGTTGGTACAGCAGTGGCAAACTTACAAGACATGTTTTATTTATTAATTTTATTCAAAGTAATCTTAAGGATGGAATATACTGGCTAAATAGTTTAATTTAAATAATAGTAGGCTAATAATTTTTATAAAAGCAAACTTTAGTATAAAAAACTTTTTTTTTTAGTTAAATCAAAAGGCTATTAATTTGCAATTTCATAATAATTTAATGAGATTTTATAGTTTATGTAGTATATTATTCACAAAACCCTTATGATGACAATAAATTGGAGGACCGTGACGTCGCCCGGTATGGCGCAGCCGGGGCCCCACCCTGGAGCCAGGCCCGGGGTTGGGGCCCGAAGGAGCGACGTGGGGCCACCCTCCCGTGGACCCACCACCTGCAGGAGGGACCGTAAGGGGCCGGTGCAAAGTGGATCGGGCGGCAGTCGAAGGGGGGCCTCGACAACCCGATCCCTGGACGCGGAATCTAGCTCTAGGGACATGGAACGTCACCTCTCTGACGGGGAAGGAGCCTGAGATTGTGCGTGAGGTTCAGAGATTCCGACTAGAAATAGTCGGGATCACCTCTACGCACAGCTTGGGCTCTGGAACCACTCTCCTCGAGGGAGGATGGACTCTTCACCACTCTGGAGTTGCCCATGGTGAGAGGCGGCGGGCTGGTGTGGGTTTGCTTATAGCCCCCCAGCTCAGCCGCCATGTGTTGGAGTTTACCCCGGTGAACGAGAGGGTCGCTTCCCTGCGCCTTCGGGTCAGGGAAAGGTCTCACTGTCGTTTGTGCCTATGGGCCAAATGGCAGTGTAGAGTACCCGGCCTTCTTGGAGACTCTTGGAGGGGTGCTGGAAAGCGCTCCGACTGGGGACTCCGTCGTTCTGCTGGGGGACTTCAACGCCCACGTGGGCAACGACAGTGACACCTGGAGGGGCGTGATTGGGTGGAACGGCCCCCCTGATCTGAACCCGAGTGGTGTTCTGTTATTGGACTTCTGTGCTAGTTACAGTTTGGCCATAACGAACACCATGTTCAAGCATAAGGGTGTCCATCAGTGCACATGGCACCAGGACACCCTTGGCCGGAGGTTGATGATCGTCTTTGTAGTTGTTTCATCTGACCTACGGCCGTATGTTGGACACTCGGGTGAAGAGAGGGGCGGAGCTGTCAACTGATCACCACCTGGTGGTGAGTTGGATCCGATGGCGGGGGAGGAAGCTGGACAGACTCGGCAGACCCAAACGTACTGTGAGGGTCTGTTGGGAACGCTCGAAAGCACCGGGCGGACGCCGGGGACTTGGCGTCCGGGAAGAAGCGCTTTTTTCGGACAGAAAAACCCACATTCACCGGTCCGTATCTCCGGTTCTAAAAGAGTGACTGAGTGGCTGAGTATCGCCGTTCTTACGAACGGTTTCATGATGCTTGCATAGTTAATTCCCCCTCATGTACGTGTCGTAGATATTTATAGATCCTTGGATTGCACACAAGCAAATGTCAGTTATATCCCTTGATGAGAATCCCAGACGTCTCAGGCCTCTCCCCGATGGCCCGAACAACACACCCCCTCCCGAGACGATCACGGGCAGGTGGTCAATTTCGGTCTCAGACCCCCACCAGTTCTTCAACGCTGCATGGCTCACATCGTTCCCATACTTCTGGATCTTGAGATCCCATGATTCCCTCAGCCTTAGCCCAGACACTACCGTGATGTCCATCACCACCAGCCTCTCCGTCCGGTGGATAATAATGTCGGGTTTGATGTGCGTTCTTAGGCAGGGGACAATGGGTTCGATTGATGTCGTGAAGTCGCCCCGGTGCAGCTTCTTGCACACGAGGCGCATTACTCTATTGTGCCTTGCACAACGTACGTCATGGGTTCTAGAGCAGCTTTGCAGGATGTGATTAAGCGTCTCTGTGTTGGGGCATCCTCCCCTGCACCGCCTGTCCTCCCCCGGGTTGGCTCTCCCTCTCGAAGCTCTTGATTTAGTAGATAGAGTCCCCCCGCGGAGTTGAATTCCCCGGATGTAAAGCCTCGGGAAGACTCTATCTGGCTTCTTCACCCACAGGTGGCTCCCTTCGTCCACGTCTGGCTCCGATAGATCCTTGCCATTGATGGAAGACCACAGCCTGTTAGCCCATCCTTCGTTCATCTCCGAGGATGTAAACACCAGGGTGCCTCCGGCCCGAATCGGGGTCTCCGTTCTTCTCATGATGATCCTGAAGGATTTAGTTCGTGTTACCGCCTGTATCAAACTATCCGTCCCGTTCAGCAGTTTTGCGAATCTCCTTTTCTGCATGATGGGGATAGTAGATGCCAGGCACGGGACTCCGAGGCCTCCGTTGTTTTAGGGGGCGTGGAATAGTCCTAGTGGGGTGTCCTTCGGGAGGCGCAGCCACTCCCTGATCGATCTTCGGATCATGACATCCATTTTATTGAGAGTGTTCCTGTGTGCATGGCCCAGCACCAGCTCGTGGATCAGCCGAGGGACTAGAAAATCTCTCGTGATCATAGTTCGTTGTTGCGGTTTCAGGGGTGCGGCTTTGATCTCCGCCAGCATCTTTTCCAGGTCCTGCATCCTGTTCGGAGTTACCTTTCCCTTCCAGTTGTATTGAAGGCCTAGGTATCTTTGGGTATCCTCTATTCCCATAGGCTCAATCAGTCCTCCGCTTGAGTTGTAGCCAGCGGGCGAAAGCAGCATCGACTTGGTTCTCCCATCCTTTTCTATCGTCAGGGCGGCTGATTTCGGGAGTTCAAGCTCATCCCGCACCCCGCCGCCGCGAGGGCCGTGCCCAAGCCATCCAGCTTTGCCTGAAGTTCTGATCGAGAATCTGCCATGAGGATCATGTCATCGGCATAGACGATTGAATGGATGTGTTGTGATTCCAGGGTGACTCCAACTTCGCGGTGAGCCGCAGAGATGGGCCTCTCCATGGCTAGAATAAAGAGAATCGGCGAGAGTGGGTCTCCCTGCTTCACGCCACGTCCAGAGTGGATGATTTTGTTCCCAATGGTCGCCTCCGACTTCCTCAGGACGTTGCTGATGTAAGAGAGCATAGGGAACGGTAGTCCCGCCTGCTCTGCAGCCTCCCCAAGAGCTTCGTGTGTTATTGCGTCGAACGCTTTAGAGAGGTCCAGGAAAGCCATTGCTAGGGGTCTGTTCAGGTCGTGGCAGTTGCGAAGAACGGCATGCAAGACCGTAGTAGCCTCTAGGCATCCGTCCCTTTGCAGGAAAGCGTATTGGGTTGTTGAAAATGCGAGCTGTTCTCTCATACGCCGGGCCAAGATCTTATGCAATGCCCTAGTCAGGATCGATGTAATAGCCAGGGGCCTGTAATCGTTATGGTCCTCCGGCGATGGAGTTTTCGGGATCAGGGTTATCCTTGCATGGGCCAAAGTCGAGGGCAGATTCTCAGTGACGAGAAAGAGATTGAGCAAGCTCGCCAAGGGGAAGGTGCCAGGACAGAAGGCTTGACGCGGATAGTTTGTCCATACCAGCTGCCGAGTTCGTTAGGGTCTTGAGGGATCCTCGCAGCTCCTCCTCAGATATCGGCTCCAGTACGTCCCAGTGTTTCGGCCCGGTCGCCAGCCCCTTGTAATTGGGAGGGGGGCCATCCTTTCCAAGAATGTCGGCCCAGAAGTCGACCAGGCCCGGTGGCTCCCGAGATGCTCCCTGCGCAGGAATCCTCCAGCTGCCTTCCAGCACGGCTGTGACCGCATCTTAACGGTTGGTGTTAAGCAGCCGCTGGATATTGGCGTACTGGCGTCTCCGCAGCTCCTTGGGCTTCTCCAGCCTGTGTTCTTTAGCTGGGCTGGGTTCCTTCCTCTGCCATAATACGGGGAAGATCAGGTTGACTGTTCTTCCACTGCCACGGCTGCCTCTGTGGTGCTGATCCTGTTGTTGAGCAGGCTCAGCGCTGTTTCTCTCAGAGAGGTGGCCTGTGTAATTGGCTCACGGAGGTCACTAAGAATGGTGGTTAGCATTCTCCTTCTCCATAGGTCGTAGAGGTCGGGAACGGCAGGTGTGGTAGGGCTGGGGGGTGTCGTCGCATTGGCAGCAGGGGTCGGTTGCAGGGGGGGTGGAAGGATGGTTGTTCGTGGGCCTATGGGTGGCGTCCATTGGATGTTGATGAGCCTTTTCTTAATAGCATCCTGCGAGCGGTGCGGAAGGTTGATCCTCACCCGCGAGGCCAGGTCTTTTTTTGTCATACCCTCTTCCCAGGCGAGGTCGGCCGCTGCACGGAGTAGGTCCTCTTCTTTGGAAGTCCATATCATCCTTGCGGTTCGTTGGATCGGAGTGTTGGTGGGGGTTGTTTTGATGGATCCGTCAGCTTGAGGAGGGAAGTCTTCGGAGTTGGTTGGTCTTTCAGGTTCGGGTCCAGAAGGAGTTTGGGATTCAGGTGAGGATAGAACTTGTGGGGCCGATGTCTCCGGCTGCCATTTCAGGCCGCGCAGCCGCCTTTTAATGGCCTCCTCTGATCTGCCTTCGTCAGTCCCGTATGCCATTCTGAGTTGGCCGACGCGATCAGGTGTAGGTCCTCAGGCGCTGTCCATAGCTTCCTCCTGCTCGCTTTTGTGGCAATCCTTTCAGAGTTTACTGCCTCAGGATGTCTGTGATGTCGGTGCATCCCGAGGCTCCTCCCCGTCGGAAAGTGTCTCAGACACTTGGGACATGTCCATGTGGGGTCGTTACTTAATGCAGCCTCAGTTTTGTCGTCTACTTTTTCGTGGTTTGCCCCAGGCCCGGAGGGGCCGGGGTCTTCTTCATTTACTCTTTTACTAACCAGCATACCCCTCCCGGCGGGCGGTTACCCCTCCGGGAGGGTGGTCCGGATCTTAGCTTGGAAGAGGCGCGAGCCTCTTCCTCCCCAGCGGTCGCCACGAGGAGGCGCCCGGACCATGCAACTATGATAAGAGAGTCATAGTTACCCGCCGTTTACCCGCGCTTCCTTGAATTTCTTCACTTTGCTTGGGGGGCCGGACGAGGGACCCGACGCTGGCCGTAGCGGTCCGCGGGAAGGGCCTGGCGCGCGTCCGGAGTCGCCGCCGCACACCGAGCGCCGCCCGCCTGCCCCGCGGGCACGGACACCCCCCTCCGCGCCGATAGGGTGACGGCGGGCGAGGGGGCCGTGTTCCGCGGGGATCGACGGGAGCGCCCGGGGCGGCCGCTCCGCCAGCCGCGGCCGGGGCCCGCTTCGCGCCTCGGCCCGACCGACCCGGCCCTTAGAGCCAATCCTTATCCCGAAGTTACGGATCTGACTTGCCGACTTCCCTTACCAGGCTCAGGGATCGCACCATAACAGATCCACAACGGATGACACGCTCCCACACCAAATAAAATTACAGAAATGGTCAGAAACATTTAGTACAGACCACGCAGGCTTACACTCATAAGCAAAAACAGGTGTAAACCAGTAATAACCAAGGAAAACGTTAAATGAACCATTACTCATGTCTCCACAATGTTCTGTTGCAGAAATATAGATCTTGCTAAATGGTTGCTAAGCTAACCTGTTTCGTTGCTATGGCCGTGGAATGGCACCTGCCAATTAATAACACATCAAACCACAAGTAATGCGAAACAACTCCAGTGTTTCTATGATGCTATATTGCAGAGGTCTAGCTAGACGGTTGCTAAGAATATCTGTTCGGTTGCTATGGGTGGGAATGGCACATGACAATTTATAATACATCAAACAACACAACCCCAGTGCCTCTACAATGTTCTATTGCAGAGATAATAGTCTAGCTTGATGGTTGCTATGTCAACTTGTTTGGTTGCTATGGGTGTGGCATGGCACCTCCCAATTGACAACACACTAAGCAACAAGTGAAATGAACTGAGTCCCTAAACATACACAATGATATTCTCCGGAGATATAGGTCTGTCTAAACATTTGCCAAAATAATATGTTTGCTTGTCACCTATCATATTACAATATTCTTATCCATGAGTAAACCGAATCAACTCCTGTGTCTCTATGCCATTCCATTGCAGAGATATAGGTATTTTTTGTTAATACAATGCACTTTTTTTAAATATTCTCTTCTGTGTTCTCAAGAATTAATATTGAATAAAAAATCTAGGACCATTTAAAATGATTAGTTCACCTGAGTATTAACAATCATCATCATCATTTATTTTCCCTCTTAACATTATATATTTGCGTGGCTTTTTGTCTTCTGCATTATCATAAGAAGATATTTTGAAGAATGTTGGTCACCATAAGTATTTGTACCAATTGACTTGCATTGGTTTTGTTCATACTATGCACATTCTTCAAAATAGCCTCTCTGTATTCTGCAGCATTAAAATTGAATGAAAAAATGAATTCCTGTTTAGATGGCCATATGAGTCAGATTCATAGACAAAATTGCTTACACGGTCATGTTAATCTCATCTGTGAGTTATAAACTGTGGGTCTCATTTCATTCTATACTTCATAACAACAGAGAAACATAACATGACACATAAAAATAAATATATATCCAAATCAACAACATATTTGCAAATATAATGAGGCAATAATTATCTTGTGACGTGTTGAGTATTCAGAGATGGTATTTTACATACCTCAGTTGTAACAAGTGTTTGAGTCCATTTGTCTTCTCAAACCAAATCACCATTCTCCTCTGACCTCTAACATCAACAAGACATTTTCCTCCATACAACTGCCGCTCGCTGAATCCAATTTTGGACCTCTTACAACCAACCACCCTTATGTGAAATGTTTAGATGTGTAAATATTAGGGCTGTCAATCGATTAAAATATTTAATTGCGATTAATCGCACGATTGTCATGAATTAACTCGTAATTAATCGCACATTTTATCCGTACTAAATTAAAGTTAAATTAATACCTTTTAAGATCTTAATACTCTATTCAACATGGCCATGGGCAATAATGATGCTTTATGCAAATATATGTTGTTTATTATTAGTGAAACCATACCGGACATAAGTAACAGGCAAAGTGTACATTTATTACTGAGAACCACCTTAAACATGGAGCATATAGAACATAGACATGTTTTTCAAATAACTTGTTCATGACTATTGAAAAAAAGAACATAGAAAAAACACAGGTTTCCATTACTTTCCTTTCTTTACACTGAGCCAGTTGCTCAAACAGACAAGCCTGTTTACATTTTCAGACGACAGGGCAGCTCGCTTCTTCTGAACAACATGCCCTGACAGTGAAAACAGTCTTTCACAAGGTATGGATGTGGCAGGTGTTGCTAAGTATCTGCGTGCAAGGTTGGCCATCTCACTGTGCCCCTTCATGTTTGGACCACCACTGCATGGGACAGTCCTCTATAGCAATAGAGGGCTCTGCCTTGTAGCGCTCCACACATTTCTCAATGCAGTCCTCTTCATCATCAGAGGAAGAATCTGGTACAGACATGAGACATGACATCTTCTTAGGTGGCTCAGTTGTTACTGGTTTATTTTGCTCTGCAAGCCCCTCCCCCCTCTCACGGAGCAAGGCACAGATTGAACTCCACACCTCAGCTCTGTCAGCCCTGCTCAGACATTTGAGGTCCTTAAATCTTGGGTCCAGTGCTGATGCAACCCTCAGCCATGTGATGTTGGTTTTTTCCTTCCGTTTGTCCATGTCTGCTGTGAAAGTTTCCTTAAATTTAATCATGTATGCTGGGTCGTCTTCTGAGACCTCCATCACACGTGACAGATGACACAACGCTGGAAGCAACTGAGCATGAAACAAAGTTTTCTCCTCCTAGTAGTTCACTCACATACCTACAATAATGGAGAAAGGCATTTTAGTTAGACAGAAATCACTTTCAATCTCTCACTTTACTGACACACGCACAAACAATACACACACAAGAACCACAACAAGAACCACACAGACATACACTCATAACACGCATGCACAAGACAGACACACTTACTCGTTTTTGACACATCCTTACTTTGATTGAGAAACAAACATCATTTAAATGAGAATTACCTGCAGTGTTCAAGCACAGTCTCCAACCTCTTCAGTTTATCCAGTTCGGCTGCTGTTGGCATGTTGATGTTGCTTGCATGTATGGCCAGTGCTTCTCTTAATGGTTCTTGATTTCTTTGAATACGCTTTATCATTTCCAGGGTGCTATTCCATCTGGTTGACACCTCCTGTGTAAGTGACTCCTTCTTTTGATGATGTGCAACTTGCTGTTGTTCGAGCTCTGCTGTGTTCGCTGGGCTATGCTTGAAATGCCCAACTACTTTCCTACATTTTGCCAAGGCGCTGTCAAATGGGCTGTTCTGGAGCGAAACTGTGATAGCTCGGTGGAGGCTGTGTGCAATGCAAGGCATATGCTCGAACGGGAGCTGCCTGGCCGCTGCAATCATGTTGCGTGCACTATCGGTAGTCAGTGTCATGAATCTTGCTTGTAACAGTGGCTCTCGATGGTAGTTTCATATGTATAATCGTTAGATGCGATGCGAATAATTTCAAGTAGACCCTCGTCCTCCACTACATTAACTGGCCTACATGCTGTAGCCACCCATTTAGCTATCGATGAGGTGAGTCTTTTGCTTGTGGAGTTGTCCATCCGTCTCCGCTGAAAACAATCGAGTGCTGTCTGACTTTGGCGAGGTGGCGGAGAGCTCTCTGCATCAGTTGTATGCTTCGCCATCAAGTGATATTTTAAACTCGACGTGCTGCGGTGATAACTTAATTCACATCGACAATAAATGCAGATAACTTTTGTCTTGTCACAGAACCATCAGACATCGTTTTAAATATGAATTTTCCGTTCAGAAGACCTTTTTCTTTTCCATTTCTGTTTGCTGCTGCATGTCCATTTCTCAAACTACGGGCAAGGCCAAGGGTCAAACAGAAAATGCGCGCTGCCTTAATCGCACGTTAAAAAAAAAGTGCCGTTAAAATGAATTTGCGTTAACGCGCTATTAACGCGGTAATTTTGACAGCCCTAGTAAATATGGAAAAATGTAATAATGTTTAACACACACATCCTAGATGTTTAAACTTCCACACAAATAATTCAGTCACCAAAAGAGTAAGATACACAGTAAGAACAGTAAGTACAATATTGTTTTGATTGTATTCTTAGATTACAAGACAGGCTGTCAATTTATAACGTTTAATATAAGTGGCGTATGGTGTTTTTTTTCTTGTGTACTGCTAATTGTAATTGTGTAGCAATGATTGTAGATTTTGTGCCTCTGTTTACATAGCAACTGCGGAATAATGTATGTTACCCCCATGTCCAAATGATATTATTCTCCAGAGATAAAGGTATGTTTAAATGGTTGCTATGGTAATATGTTTGGTTGCCATGGGCGTGGCTTGTCACCTGTCATTTTATAACACACTTATCCATTAGTAAAACTAACCAATTCCGGTGTCTCTAACACATTCTATTGCAGAGATATAGTTTTTTTTGTTAATACAATGCACATTCTTCAAAATAGCCTCTTTTGTGTTCTGCAAAATAAATATTCAATTCAATTCAAGTTTATTTATATAGCGCTTTTCACAATGTGCATTGTTCCAAAGCAGCTTTACAGGAGCAAATAAGAAAACACAGAGGTAAAACACAGCACAGTGCATAGTGTTTATAGAACAAGCAAGAACATTCATAGATAATATCTAATAAATAAATAAATAGATGCAGTCTCCCGGTGAGCAAGTCAACACTGCCCTGCTGTGGCGAGGAACCAAAACTCCCTTATTGATTGATGGAGAAAAAAAAAAAAATTGAATACAAAAATTCTAGGATAACATCAAACGGATAGTTCACCTAAGAATGAACATTCTATCATCATTTACTCATCCTCTTGACATTTTAAAACTGCATGGCTTTCTGTCTTCTGCAGAACCCAATTTAAGTTATTTTGAAGAATGTTGGTCACCATAAGCATTCGTACGTGTTGACTTGCATTGGTTTTGTGTTCATATGATGCACAATCTTCAAAATAGTGTCTTTTGTATTCAGCTGCATTAAAATTGAATAAAAAAATATACATGTCTGTGTTTACAAAAGAAGAGCATTTCTTTTTAAGTTAAGAGTGCACCGCTAATGTGTTTAAGTACAGAAAAATAAACATTAGTACATTGTTCATATGGAGAACTAAGAATTAACAATGTAACATTTTCATCAGTTTAAGTAGTTAAAACTTTCATAATGCGTTAATAGCAGAATAATTCATGGTATATAAAGGGAAGTTGTACTTGAATAGGTAAGGGTGGTGAAATGTCAGCAACATAATAATCCCTGTTGTGGTTGTTAGTAAAATTTAAAGCAGTCTGTATCTACCTGATTTGTAGCTGCTTATCCTAAAGTATTTTATTACGACAGTTGTTAGTGTTCAGGCAATGACCTCAGAGAGACTTACAGTTCTGTACAATTGTGCTTGATGTAAAACTGTGTGCAATATAGTTGTACTTGTGTATTTGGTTTGTTTCAGAAATTATGTTGTTCATGTTGCGTCCCAGCATCTGCTGTGTATATCTGCCACATTTTCCCTGCTGGAGACGTTTTCTTTGTTTCTGTTTTATGATCACGCAATGTATTGTGGTCAGTGTAGTGTTTTGCATTAGTTCGAAGAAGAATAACAATAGTTATCATTACTAGAAATGATATGGAACGTACATTTTAAGACACAATGTATTGTATACAATGTTTTGTATGTGATTTTCTGAAGTATTGTTTGCTTCAAAGAAATATATTTTATTCGGATTAAAAAGTATATAAATATATATTATGAATTGTACCTAGGACTATGGGTATGATATAGTTTTTTTCGTATCAAATATGTATAGTTTAAGTCAATTAACAATCATAATGAGTAATGCATGATGATGTTCAACATAGGTCTATCATGAAGTAAAGTACTTTGAATGAGAAGTAGCATACACTGCATGTAGTTGTTAAAACCAGAATGTGATTTGTTTTGTATCATGTAATACAGCACTTTGAATTAGAAGTAGCATAGATCTCATGTAGTTGTTAAATTACGATGCTTAACTTTTTGTTGTTGTTTTAGTGTCTGTTCATCTGGATAGGATTGTTAAGTTTTAGTACAAATGTTAATATGTATTTACAGGATTTTGTTCCTAAATAGAGGCATAGTTTATAGAAATGAATGATTTCTAACTAGTAGCTATTTGAAAAACTATAGGAAATGAGGTAGAGTACAAATTGACGTAATATGTATTTCGTTATATGACTAAGTAAAAATGCATTACAAATTATTTTTATTGTTATTTGTTGTTGAAAATGTAATGATTTAGTGTATATTTAAAAGCAATATGTATGATGTGAAAGTCATCCTGCATTATAGTAAGTGTAGTCATTTCAGAGTAATCTGGGAAAGTCATACAAGATGTTGCATTTAAAACTTTTTAATAGTTTTCTAGAGCAGGAATGTTGTGTTTAATGTATAAGTAAGTTATACTTAATAAAGAATTTAAAGTGACAACAGAATTGAGTCAGTTTGTCATAAAAGGTCAAGTTTCTGTTTTAAGTTAACATAGATTGGTCCAAAAACAAAATTAATTAAATAATTATTTCTTCAGATGGAAAGTTGTTAATAATCAATCATTGTAAGGTGATTTAGTTTAAAGTAGTTTAACTCCTTTAAACAAATGTATGAGCATATACACATACAAGTGTGTAACCATGTAATAATATTATGTTCTAATGGAAAGAAAATGTCATTATTAGTTTTCAACATATTTAAAAAGAAAATATTTGACAAATTACAGAACATAGTATTAATGGAATGTTATTTCTTTAGAAACAAAATAGTTTTGCATCAAACATTGTAAATTGACACAGTACAAAGTGTAGTTTAACTCTGTGAACAAATATGTATGAACATATACATATACTAATACATAAATATGTCATATAAATTAACCAGTCTACACTGAATGTAACAATACCAGCATGTACTGCTAGCATTTTATGTGCTATTGAACGGTCATCATCAATGCCTTTGCTTGGCCATTGTATACCCAAATTCATTGGATATGTGTTTCATTGTTTGGTTACCGAGTGTTTGCACAACCAAACATGTTAGTGCTTGAAATGATCATCGCATTGCAAACTCTACCAAGTAGTTACACAGATACAAACAGAAGTATTTGATTTGACCATTTTACTTTTACTTTGTTTAACTATTAATGCTTCCATATGGAAGCATTGAGCACAGTGCTCGATGCAATGATCATTTCAAGCACTACCATATTTGCTTGTGCAAGCACTCGGTAAGCAGCCAATGAAAGACATATCTCATGAATTTGGGAACACAATTGCCAATCAGTAACCGTATGTAAAAAGAAGTCAGTTTTTACTGTCAGATTACTGAACGTTTCAGTTATTAAATGCTTATTTTTGCAGATATCAGCTTGTTAATATGGAAATTGACACAGTATAAACTAACTCAACTGGTTTGAACAAACATGTATGAACATACATATAAGAATATGTAAACATGTCATAAAATGTAAACCTTTGCGGGTAACAAAATATAAGAGTATGTAACCTGAAAATATTTTACAGATTACTCAAGTTTCGAACTCCATACAATAATTAAGAAAAAGTGACGAAGTGATGAAGAAGGATGTTGAATGGACAAACTTTACTCCTTGAACAACAGTGACAGATCGTCTATTGTGAGGTCTTCATCACTTGTTATGGGAGTTGACGTTTCCATTTCTTCACCTTTGTGTTGTTCGTTGGGTGTTGTTGTAGTCCGTAGGAACTTGCATGATGGACATCTGTGGTAGTGATCTTTGGGCTGAAAATCTTTCTGAGTGGTGTGACACTGCTTCATAAGGTTTATTTTAGCACCTTCTATGGTCGAGGTCATTTCCAGCAGGGAAGTTTCTTGGGTAGTAGTGTTTGGTGCAATGGTGCAATGGTGTTGGGTATTGGTGTGTCCAAAGCAGTGACTGTAGTGTATTGAGTTGTGGTCAAGTATTTCTCACCATTGAATATTCTTGTGGCAAGATCCGTAAAATTGTAGGATGTGTGGATTTGAACTTTATCCATGTAGGACTCCCACAGTACAAGTTTTATAGTAGTTGTTTGGTCAGCAAGTTCACACTTCTTTATTTCGCAGTCGTTGTTTTTGTTTTGGATGATTTCTGTGCAGGTGTTAACATTGCAAACATGTGCAGATAGTCTAGGTACCTGTAATGGAGAACAGAAAGTAGGTAAAGTCAGGTACAACAATACTTGTTAAAATTTTGTTATATATTGTTAGTAGTATTTTTACATTAGATTTAAATAAATCAAAATATAAATTAACAGCAAAAGTAATGCATTTGAAACTGTAAATGCAATATGTTAATAATGTATTATTGCATGTGTAGGGACTGGATCATTGAGAGCAAAGCCATAAAACCTCCTCCCACTCCCTTTTGTCCTGGTTTCTTGATCCATCTTCAAAAGACCACAGCACAACCAGGCTCCAGTGGTCTGGTTGTAGGTTTTGCTATCTCACTGAGAGTCTTGTTAACCCTTTGGTTAGCCTGTGGGATATTTTATGACTCCTAAGCTTCAAAGCATAGGTGTGAAGTCTCTGTGTCTCACTTCTAACTTAACATCTTAGGCTAACAAGAGAAACTTCTGACCAATAGGAACTTATGTGATTAAACTGTCCTCCCAATAAATGTATCTAAATGTCTAGGTTACATGTTGGCGCTCACTCCATTTTAAAGAGTCAATAACTGTTAGATATACAAGTTTAATTCAGGCGTGGTTTGTACTCGTACATCCGAATGAATCACAACTTGATACAATTCGAACCTGTCCCTTTTGATATCTAAATGTTTCTCTTTACAATTCCTTATTGTTTAAACAAATTGTGTGACCATAGAACACAATACACTCATTATATTATAATTTGGACTGGTATCTTGTAAAGTTACATACAGGTGAAAATTAGCGGTTGAGTGGACAAAGAATCTCTTCCCCCACTCAACTATGATTGGCCGACTCAAACTCTGACGGCATGCCCTTCATAAAGATAAATACCGACCAAGGACACAGTCTTTTTCTCTTCGATCTTCGCTCTTCGGTTGCCCCTTCTCTTCCTGAAGCAGTCAGTTTTAAACTTCATCAAGTCGCATCTTTGGACCTTTCCTCGTAATTCTTCCCTATCTGGAGAAGGAACTGCTGCCTCGCACACCTCGACGAGCCATGTGGCCGGTCACGAGGACCGAGGCAACAAGGCACGCAACTTTAAGAAAGACTGCATTCTGAAATCATCAGAACATTTCCATCACTCCAAGCGCATATGAGTCCATCCAGCACAGAGCTCTGCAAGTATTCCGTTTCTATAGAATAGCTGCATTAAGTTTGTGCCTCTTTGTTAAAGATGATTTTAATGATGTTCAGAAGTGGTTGCCATGCCCTCTCTCTCTCTCTCTCTCTCTCTCTATCTCTCTCCGCGCTCCCTAGTGCATATGTGTTTCATGTATTTGTTTGTGTCGTCATTATGTTTACCATGTAGAGTAGTGTTTTAATAAACAGACATATATTCATTTGTGATGGGTTTTCCGTGCTCACGCTCACAAACTTGGTCACTTAAACTGTGTCGATCTAGGCTACCATTGCTCTAAATCCTGTTTGAGAAAGTAACGTTACTTATGGCCATGAGATAACGTAACGTTTATAATATCATTGATGCAATCGCTGGACGAATGCATATTTTTATACTTTATATTACATATCAGACACCGTAAAATATGTATATTTAATAACGATTATTATACGTATTTTCCTTTGAGCTAAACTAATTCCTTGACTGAAATTGATGTTTTAAATAACTAATTTCATGAATGTGATCTTTAAAGATCTGGTGGAGAATAATTTTTGATGAGCTAAACTCTTTCTTATTTTAACATACAGCTAAATCGCTACATAATTGGTGGAGGGAATGCGGGCGCAGTTTTAAACCTTGTTTTTGTGAGCGAAACACAGTGACTATTCACATGTGTTTCTATGTGTGTTTATTGAAACCAAAAACTCTTTTAAATGGCACTTTATGTATGAATGAAGGTGTGGACCCGCCCACCTAGCTTGGGCAGACTCTTGAGATTCTCGCAGAGAAGCCTCAGCCTCTATCAAAGATTCAGTGACAATATAAAGACGAAGAAATCTCTTTATAGCGCACTATATTATTTTTTACCGCCCTAGATTGAGCGAAGAAATCCTCTTTCAGCACGAAGAAGACAGAGCGAGTGAATTTCCTCCCTCATCTTACCAAAGGCCTTATTGTAATGCATAGCTAAATGCTACTGATGTGTATTCTAGTGCTATTGAATTAAGCTATTGCGCTCCCCGGGGTGAACAATCAGAATAGCTGACTGATCATGTTCCTCCCATTCGCTTAACCCAGCGGATTTTAATAGTAAATAACTACGGGTCAGTTTTACTAATTATGGTGGAGTTTTACAAAAATCTTGATCAAGTTATGTTTGTTTTTATGTGCGGTCGGCAAAGAATCCTGACCGAGTACACAAATAACTTTCAGGACGGCGAAGAAATCCCGTTAGTCAGTTATAGTGTAGTATTGTATGTCTATTGTGTGTGTAGGTTGAAAGCCATGTACCCGTGTTCAGTAAACTGACACGAGCCTTTAGACCTGTGATCAAATTACACTCGTCGCCATAGCAATTGCGCGTTAATAAAAGTGTAATCCCACATAGAATTGTGGAACCGGAAGTCCGGCAGAAGACGTATTACCTTCTCCTAACACTAGAGAACAGGTTGTCTTAAAGTGTCTAACACCTCTCCTGTCTCATCTCTGCCTGACTTCCCCCTTTGTTTGAGCAACGCTGTGTGAAGTCTCAGCCAGTCTCTTCTTTTGTTTGTTTTCAGTATTCTGCTATCTCACCGTTTACTTTATTTGAAAATGTTTATTATTTATTATTATATACAAACTATAATGTTAATTAATATTATTCCGGTATTGTTTTGATGATTTTACTTTTATTTGAATTACTTCTCAGGGATTTTTACATTTTCTCCCTTGCAGTTAGAATTGTATTTGATAATACTTACATTTTAATTAAACCAACTTAATTGAATTTGAACTTTGATCAAAACAATCAGATTCCACTCTTTAAGATGTTAAGGATTATCTTTCAATCGCCTACATTTTGTATCTCAGTTATTCATTTAATGATTTAACTGACTTTATTTTACTATGACTCCATAGCGCCCCCTACCTACGGGCCCTGTCATAGACCTTAGTGTGCAGCCAGTTCACCCCGCACCAGAAAGAAGAAACCCTCCTTCTCGATTCTAACCTCTGTCTCTCTTGACTTATGTGATTTTGTTTTTCTTCTTCCTATCAGAGACTGAACCTGTCTGAACATCAGTAAAATTCTTGGTAATTATGTTGATGAACCGAATAGCCTAAGTCACAGAATGACCCCATAGGTAACACTCTTCAGCAACATCATTCATAGTTTTTCCTGTGTTCCCCCCCACCACTTATCCGCCCCGCCTTCACGGCTAGCGTAGATAATTAGCGTTTAGTTTGCGTCACTAACTGACCAACTCAGTTAAGCATACAACACATAGCCCACATATTTAGCTCAGTAGATCTGTACGGACTTGCATCTTGCTCTTTGTGCCTTTCTCTCTTCCCTGTGTCTCAATATGTACAGAACATCCAGTCCTGTCACCTGCCAGACCAGCTAGAGACCAGGCAAAGCGCTGCGATTGGACTCCTGCCTGGGACCAACAGTGGCACACGGCAACGCGCTGAGAGCAGTTGGTCGGACGACCTAAACTGGCGAAGAGACCACGATCTAAAGCAGAGCTACAACTACAGAGAGCCAACAAACTCCTCTGAAGTGCAGAGCCAGGATCAACGGTGACCATGCCCACAACCAGATCGTCCAACTAGAGCCAGAGCGAAGGAAGCTGGGAGGATCCAAGAGCACGTGCACTACTGCCTGGACCAGCTGGACCTGCAGGAGACGAAAAGCTACAAGAGTCCTTTGCAAAACACAGACTAAGCGCAGAGAGCAATTGGAGCAGACGCCAGAGAGAAGCTGGCAGGAAAACTCCAACCTGCAGAAGCTCTCTATAATGGCCCCGGCAGACAGCAACACAATGCCACGGCCAAGGCCTATAAAGGCCACCTGCAAACAGTCCACGCTGAAGTCCAACCCATGACTCGGCAATGGAACCAAAATGAACTGAACTTAGCTTGTAGACTACAGTGTGAACGGACAGGAGAATGCAACAGAATCTCTCCTGTCAGACAGGCCAGGCCCCAGCTAAAAGCCCAAAGATGCAAAAGGGGGGCGAAAGCCCACTGTTCACAGCTTACTAGCCAGCAAACACAGAGGGGGTGGGGCAGGAACCATCCAGAGGAACCTGCAGAGACACGCTGCTTGGCCCCACAGACCCCAGCAAGCTGGCCAGAAACATGACAGCTGTCACCACTAAATGCTGTCACCCTGAACACTGCAGGAGGCCACAACAAATGCCTACCTGCAAAACATTGACTCTCAGGCATTAACACTGCCAAGTGTGACCACAAGAGACAGATTACCTGCTTAGGATCACCTCCAGCCAAGAGGACCACAGCATCCTAAGCCAGCAGTCAGAAACTGTCAAAGCGGACTACAGCAGCTACAACACCTCTGCTTCAGCCAACATCTGAGCCTACGTCAGACGACAGGAAAGGCCGAAAGGGAAGAAGACTTCAAAGCAAAACTCTTCTCCCTCAGAAATCTGCATTACACTGCGAGTCAGCGCTACAGCCTTTTTCCGCCAAGATCACCTGATATCGGCGGAACTCAGCCCATAAGGCCTACAGAGAAAGCGCTGCCTCCATAAAGACTGTTTCAATCCTGCCCCATCTCTGCACATCACAAAGAACTGTTTCTTCAGTTTACACCACAGCAGCAGATCTTCAGCAGAGACTCAGCAGATGTTACAGCCTGCCAGGAACAGCCAAGCACCAGACAGCATGCCCTGAGACAACATGGAGCTGCCCACTTTCGTCGGACCCGAAAGACGGCGCCGCTTGGAACCCAAACCAGCTGGCAACCTAAGAGCCACTGACCCGTTTCCGGCTCAACAGGCATTCATCTAAATACCATGGATGACACCAGTCCAGAGAGCAAAACAGTGCAACTACGTCTGTGAAACAAACAACCCTTTTGAATGCCCTCCTACTGAGAAAACGTCCAGATCTCTGCAACCTGCTTGTCGACCACAGAGACAGTCATCCTAACACAAGATGAGCATGGCACCCAGACAGCATCTCAGCAGACGGCTGACTACCCAGAACAAGCCGAGACACACACACGGCCATCAATTGAGGTATGACTGAAACAAAGTTTCCACACACCTGCCAGCGGCTCCATGAGCATGTATACCCCATGTTCATATCACAGATGGACCTACTTCCTCTCTTCACCAGCGAAGACCTGCTGAATTGTTTTTGAACCTCTAAAAGACTTTAAGCATCACAATAGAATTGGGCTAAAGTGCGGGAACTTCCCCTTTCTAGCCAGCCAATTCGTCTGGATGCATTGCCAGGTCACAAAAGTAAGGCATGACATCTCAGCTGGTCGCAAGAACTCAGTCTCAAAGTCGAACCAGCCGACGACCCAAACGTTTCCTGCCCTTACATGCCAAAGGCACATCACCAATTGACATGATGATAACAGGCACCCTACAGGAACAATGGGCAGAAATCTCGGACATCAGCTCTACACTGTTCACACGCTCTCCACAACAACACCAGCATCAGACATTTCCTCTTCTATCAAGTGCGCACAGTTTCCATTGGTCTCATGCCTGTCACCCAACGGCAACATCTTGAACTTGAAATGGAATAACCAATGCTGAACCTGCTACTTCCTGGTTCTCATCAATCTCACAGCCCTGTCAAGTGCGAGAACTTTCAACAGCCCAGAGCTTTGCACTCTGGTCAATAAATGAGACTGTAGCACCTGTATTCACCAAAAGGGGTCACTGTTCAGCTCAACACAAAGTGTGACCAAGCCTTCAACCACACATTCAATGGAATACGTGGAGCATGGCCCACTCTGGAAGCCACACCCCCTTTTTACTGAATAAATCATATTTTTGCAGCGTGCATACTGTACAAGTGAGTACATTTACCAAAGATTTTGAACAATGTCTTTCTGAAGAGAATGACAGCGATTACCACTCCAAGGAGATGGACCACGCCATGCACCTGCCATCAACTGCCAGTGCTAGAGCTGCTTCACAAAAGACAATGATGCAGAACTAATGTCAACTACGTGGCCCCACTCACAGGACCACATGACATTACATCCCAAGCTAGCTGCATCTTGGGCTACACAGAACACCACCTACAAGGTTCGTGAACTGTTAAAAAGAACTGCCCACTCATGTAAATGAGCGCTAAAGACGGTGCCATGTACACACACAATGGCACCTGCGCTTCACCACATTCCTGATTTACCCTTGCTGAACGGAGTCACATCTAAAAGCTGGACTTGCCAAACGCTGGCGTAACACTGGTCTACACTGACAGCTTGACCAGAACGAAAGGGGGGTAGGGTAAAAGGCCGTAACACTGCTCCTCCCACAGCCTGAGGTCAGACGGAAACCACCACAACTCCAAGAGACTTCAACCTTGTCACGCCCTTCACCGCTCACCAGTACTTCAATGAAAGACACCGGAGCATGACACCTGCTTTTGCCCAGCAATCACTGCAGAAAATATGAATGCCAGAGAGCATGCTGCACCCGGCAAGATTCACAAGAAGAACGTGATGTGAGTGACAAGATTTTGTATCATAACTTTGCCCAGCTACGTGAGATGTGGGGGGGTTAGCTAGACACCACCACTCCCCATGACACAGCACTACAGGCATTTGCATGGAAACCAATCATGCCATCCCACCTGCTGTTTCATCCAGGACTGCTACTGTGCATCTCCGTGGAGACAGGAAACACCCTAACCAACCTGTTGCAAGAACCAGCAAACGTGCAGGGCTGTTCTCCCTTGATGTCCAAGCAGGATGGAAAAAATGAAAGGTGCCCAGGTTGAGACAATGCCCGACCACTCCGGAACATTCTCTGCCTATATGTCGAGATCCTGGCGACAAATAGGAACCTCCAGTCATCCTGCCATCATGATCCAACTATCCATCGTCAGCTGAAGATTACATTTGCAACCTCACCTTCCGTAAGGGGGGATGTAGGGACTGGATCATTGAGAGCAAAGCCATAAAACCTCCTCCCACTCCCTTTTGTCCTGGTTTCTTGATCCATATTCAAAAGACCATAGCAAACCAGGCTCAAGTGGTCTGGTTGTCGGTTTTGCTATCTCACTGAGAGTCTTGTTAACCCTTTGGTTACCCTGTGGGATATTTTATGACTCCTAAGCTTCAAAGCATAGGTGTGAAGTCTCTGTGTCTCACTTCTAACTTAACATCTGAGGCTAACAAGAGAAACTTCTCTGACCAATAGGAACTTATGTGATTAAACTGTCCTCCCTATAAATGTATCTAAATGTCTAGGTTACATGTTGGCGGTCACGCCATTTTAAAGAGTCTATAACGGTTAGATATACAAGTTTAATTCAGGCGTGGTTTGTACTCGTACATCCGAATGAATCACAACTTGATACAATTCAAACCTGTCCCTTTTGATATCTAAATGTTTCTCTTTACAATTCCTTATTGTTTAAACAAATTGTGTGACCATAGAACACAATACACTCATTATGTTATAATTTGGACTGGTATCTTGTAAAGTTACATACAGGTGAAAATTAGCGGTTGAGTGGACAAAGAATCTCTTCCCCCAATCAACTATGATTGGCCGACTCAAACTCTGAGGGCATGCCCTTCATAAAGATAAATACCGACCAAGGACACAGTCTTTTTCTCTTCGATCTTCGCTCTTCGGTTGCCCTTCTCTTCCTGAAGCAGTCAGTTTTAAACTTCATCAAGTCGCATCTTTGGACCTTTCCTCGTAATTCTTCCCTATCTGGAGAAGGAACTGCTGCCTCGCACACCTCGACGAGCCATGTGGCCGGTCACGAGGACCGAGGCAACAAGGCACGCAACTTTAAGAAAGACTGCATTCTGAAATCATCTGAACATTTCCATCACTCCAAGCGCATATGAGTCCATCCAGCACAGAGCTCTGCAAGTATTCCGTTTCTATAGAATAGCTGCATTAAGTTTGTGCCTCTTTGTTAAAGATGATTTTAATGATGTTCAGAAGTGGTTGCCATGCCCTCTCTCTCTCTCTCTCTCTCTCTCTCCGCGCTCCCTAGTGCATATGTGTTTCATGTATTTGTTTGTGTCATCATTATGTTTACCATGTAGAGTAGTGTTTTAATAATCAGACATATATTCATTTGTGATGGGTTTTCCGTGCTCACGCTCACAAACTTGGTCACTTAAACTGTTTCGATCTAGGCTACCTTTGCTCTAAATCCTGTTTGAGAAAGTAACGTTACTTATGGCCATGAGATAACGTAATGTTTATAATATCATTGATGCAATCGCTTTATATTACAAATCAGACACCGTAAAATAGGTATATATATATAATAACGATTATTATACGTATTTTCCTTTGAGCTAAACTAATTCCTTGACTGAAATTGATGTTTTAAATAACTCATTTCATGCATGTGATCTTTAAAGATCTGGTGGAGAATCATATTTAGCGAGCTAAACTCATCCTTATTTTAAAATACAGCTAAAATCGCTACACTATCGAAAGACTTATTTTCTATCATCCACAATACATTACATAGACGCAAACTCCGACTTGGTGTCAAGGGTGCTCTTTGCAGCCCCGTTCGATGCAGGTATTTCTAAGAGTGGGAAAAACATTTGTGTGTTTTTATTTCAAAATCTCAGAGTTTTTGGAATAGATTGTTCACAGGCAAAAAAAAATTGTCATTGTCACAGATAGAGTGAACATGGTGGCCGCTCTTGTTGGACTTTTAAGTGTCCTGCATGTTCAAAAATTGAAGGTAGGCAATCTCTAATAAGTATTGAAGTTTATTAATCTGATTAAAACAAAATACAGCGCGCTGGGTTTGCTGGACAACACCCTCTGTCCTTCCAAGGAACAACAACCCCCACAGCACACATTCACAGCATTTATTCTTATTTCACGCCGATCTCTCTTCTGCTGGGGGCCGGGATCCCCCTTGTTTCCACCAATCACCAACTTCTGCCTTATCTGGTTCCTGCAAAACACTCCTGAGAAAACAACATACATTCCACATACCTTCCCCCCACCCCCTACACAACTGCAGCCAAAGATGCCCCTCTATCTCACATCTCCTATTGAAAGCACATTTAGTATTGCAAACAGCTTTTAAATACTTCATAATGAGGTATATGGTTATACTCTAATGCATCGTTGCCAGAAAATAAACATTAATAAAACATTAACTATAATAAAAATAAACATTATTAAAACATGATAATTCCCTCACTCTACGTGGCTTCAGGAGATTAAACTGTAGCGCCCACGTACTTAATGTCATTCCTTCACATGCATTCTTCCAGTGTGATGGATAAAACACCCGAAATTGATCGCCTTCTGAAAGACGTGAAAAAACTAGTCACCTACTTCAAACATTCCGGGTCTTCAAGCCAAACTGAGTAAGTCTTTAAAGCAGTCAGTGGAGACGAGGTGGAATTCTAAATTTTGAAATGCTAGATTCTGTGCTTCAACAGTTTGATGACATTGCAACAATCCTGTTGGAAAATAAACAGTATGACAAAGTAGGGTGCATTAACAAGAACACACTTAAAACCCTTGTGACATTTTTGAAGCCGTTCAAAGATGCAACCAATGACTTGGAGTCGGACAATACGGCCTTAAGTGGGTCTCTAGTTCTGCCGCGGTCCGTAAGACTAAGAAACCACTGCAATGCAGCCGTGGCTGACTGCCTTCTCACTGATATTGCATCGAGTTGTGTGCAACGTTTGGATGAACTAATGTCCCCGAACAGTTTGGCACTAAATGGAGTTCACATGCTTTATAAAACAGCGACATTTCTTACACCCAAACTGCGTCAGTTAAAGATGATTGATGATAATGAAAGACAATCTGTGATCCAAGCTGTCAAAGTGCTAATTGATGAGTTAGGGTTCAACGAGGAAAACTCAGAGGAAGACCTACAACCTTCTGCAAAAAAAGCCTGCTTTTCAAGACTTCGCAGAATGGGAGGATTCTGATACTACAGAGAGCTATGCGTCACTGGAATCAAATAGCGGCGTATTTAAATGTCAAGTTGTATGCATCAGAATCTCACGGACCAAAGGATGTCCTTCAGTGGTGGAAAAGACGATGTCAAGAGTTTCCGAGATTAAGCCAATTAACACGTTATGTTCTTTGCATCCCAGCTTCCAGCGCACCCTCGGAGAGAGCTTTTAGTATTAGCTGTCGCATCTTGGAGCAAAGACGCATTAATCTGAAGCCTCATCGGTGAACGACATTCTATTTCTACATGGACTTAAGTTGGCCTACAGTTTCTTGCTAGTCCAGTTTAGTTGTATGTATTTATTTTAATTTTGATAAATATTGATGGGCATGTTTTGTAGTTTTTTTGTTTAACGTTTCTTGATGTTGAGGGAAAAAAGCGCAATGTTCCTAAAGGTTCCAATTAAATCCTTTTCGTTCTTTAAAATGACATTGTTTGTTTGTTAGTTAGGTAAAGGATCTATATTTAATACATGATTGCTTTTTTATAAATGCTTTGTTTACTTTAAAAGAACAATGTGTGAATATTAGGAAGAACGTTTTATAAAAAATGCATTTTGGTTTGGCCACGTAGGAAATTCAGGTTTATTATTTTTTATTATTAATTATACTTTATTGGTCTATTTGTAAAACTTTTATTTCTAATTGGACCTAAATGTAGGCTATGTTTTATAAAACGGTTGTGCAAAATGCATATTTCACTAAAGACAAACTAATAGCATAAAAACTGTAATTTTGTTGATTTGGTTTTTATTTCTTAATGTGAAACAAGTGGGAAAACACAATATTAATAGACATGCGTGAAAAAAATGGACATAAAGTTAATGTAATAAGGTTCAAAAAGGAAGGAAGGAGGCGGGAACCGGCAAACATTTAAACATTTAATCAAAGAATAACAAAGTAAAAGACAGCCGGCAGCCCCTCACAGACGACTGCCGGCAACACAAACATAAATCAACTGAACATGTGTCCGGGCCCGGTCCTCTCTCCTTGACGGTCCAGTCGCTCGTTCTCTTATGCTCCCGATCTCCACTGTGATATGAGACCGGTGCGTGTACAGCTGACGCTCATTAACACTCGACTCATGGGCTTGCCCCGCCTACTCCACTACAGTTAACTTTTTATAGCGGACTGGTGGATCTAAATTTATTAAAAAACTTGCAAAACACATATTCAGGAGCAGGACATGATAAAGTTTATTTGATGCGGGAGCGGGCGGGATTGGGACAGAATCCCACGGGAATGGGCGGGAGCGGGATTTAAAAAATCTGTCCCGTGCAGGTCTCTAGTTCAAGGGATTGGGCATATAAGTAAAAGGAAAAAAATCTTAACCCATTTGAAAAAACAAAACCTGACATAGCACAGCTTCAGGAAACAAAACTGTCTGAAACTGAACATTCGAAGCTTAGAAGAGACTGTGTAAGTCCATTTCTCCTTATACTCACAGAATTTAAGAGGTGTTGCCATTCTTATAAATAAAAATCTACCTTTCAGTCTGAAACAAAGAACCTGATCCTGATGGGAGATTTATTTTGATTAAAGGTTCAAATTTCAAACATCATATAACTTTTTAATCTCTACGAACCAATTTTTGATTCACCTAACTTCATATCACGTACGATTTTATTGTTTTATTATCACTGTAAAGGTTTAGGTTTTTTGGCTGGCGATTTCAATTGTATAATGAACGCTTCTCTGGATAAATCCTCCTCTGCAAATGTATCAAACCTTAATCATCTAATACAGATACAGATGGAGGCTTGATAGACATATGGCGCCATTCAAATCCGAAAATGAGAGACTACACATTGTATTCACTCACACATAATTTATATTCTAGACTTGATTCTTTTTTTATCCGTAAATGATTTCTGCATGCTGTTCAATCCTGCCGTATTGACCCTATTGTTTTATCAGATCACGCAGCAGTACACTTGCAGATTGACCTGCTTTCAGTATCCCTTGAACCGCTACTGGAGGTTTAACATTAACGTTTTACTTTATCTCCTTCACTTTATTTGTCGAATGATGCTCCCAAGGACCTTTTTGATTCAGACACAAAGCCCATTCTTTCATTTCTAGCTAAAACATGTATTTCACTGTAATGGTCTCCATCCCAGGTTCCAACTGTTATAATGTGGATATCTCAGCTATCAGCTTTTTACCTCTGGAGAAATTAACTTATGACCTTAATAACTTTGGGAACCTCTTCATTCCTTTCTAGAAAGCTCTTATTGTGTGTACTGATATGCATCCAATTGAGAAACAAAGTTTTAAATTCAAAGTTTGATTTTAATCTCTAACATGACCTCATTCAGTAAATATCAACAATATCTAGATGATATTATATTTGATTGGACACTGAATAGATTAGGAATATAAGTGTTGAATCAGTGTATTTAAGTGCTGAAGTACAAGAGCTTTTGAATGTGTACAGCTGCTGCTCATCATCATCATCATCAGATCTTATGTGTTCTCATTGGTGAAGGAAGAACAGATGACATCACACATCAGTTTACTCATTAGATTGGACATTGGAGAGCAGCTGTGTGTCATACAAACACTATTAGATTGAAGCTTTATAAGGGCTCCTCACAGCACATGTCTGGTTCTTCTGAGAGCTCATAATTCAACCAGAATGTATAAGTGCTTCCTCTGTCTCAGAACACAAACAACTTTAGAAAGTGAACTGTGGCAAATTGGTGATTCAGTGATGTCACAGCAAAACATCTGGGCAGCGATAAGAGTTGCAAGGTTTTACCATTTAAGTTTTACCAATATGAGTATCTTACCCAAGTATATTTTCCTATTTCAGTGTATCCCAATATATAGAACTAAGTCCTTTTTAAAAATAAATTGGACCAAATGGTCACCCAAACCCTTGTTATTAGATTCCAGGAGCAGATACATTTGGGTATCATCTACATAACAATGGAAGGAGATGCAATGTTTCCTAAAATTCGACCCCAGGGAAGCATGTACAATGAGAATAACATTGGAGCAAGAAATAGGCCTTGAGGGACGCCGCTCGTTAGGGGAGCTGCATCTGAAATAAATTCACCCACACTAACGGAGAACCTTCTATTGTTTAAGTAGGATTGAAACCATTTAAGAGCACTGCCCTTAATGCCCCCAATGCTCCAAGCGAAAAAACAAAACTGGGTGGTCAATTATATCAATTGCCGCCTGCAGATCTAATAGTACAGTTTCCATGGAATGCTTTGTCCTTTCGTATTTAAATTAGGCTTTTTAAAAGTGGACATACAAATGGCGAGCATTATGTCATATGGGCCATTTCAAGGCAACTGTCCATAATCTTAAGTAGAGTAGGCCCAATCACCTCAAAAATGTAAAGGAAGGAGGAAGAATGTCATAGGAAGATCCAGAGGGTTTACGCTGACTTACAATATCTTGTAGAGCAAGCATAGTTACCGGCTTTAAACTGACACAAGATGCTAGTAACAAGTGGAGGGACAGAGGGATCTTGACAAGAGGAGGGAATATCTAGCCTATATCCCTTATCTTGTCCACAAAAATAATTTAATATTCCATAAGAAACTTGCAGCTTATCTTTTTTACCACCTTCTTTCGGTAAAATTTAAATGATTAAGATAATCAGCACCACTCCAATTATCACAAACTAAGTCGGATGATTGGACTACCTCCTTAAAAACAGCTGAGAACTCAATACAAGTAGTTTGTGTTATCGTGTGAGACCTTGGTGGGTCTAGTAATGTTGTCATTTATGGGCACTCTGAATGTAATAGGCTTGTGGTCTGAGATAGCGTGGTCGTCTATTGCAAGATCATGTACTGACAAACCATGAGAGAAAGCACCAAATCAAGGGTATGACCATGCATATGAAAAGAAACATTTACAAGCTGTGTCAAATCAAGAGTCAATAAGCTTCAAAAATTCTCTGGCTAAAAGATTATGGACAATACACATGTATGTTAAAATCCCCAAGATTAAAAGTCTATCAAATTTGTCTATAATTCCCTCTAAAAAGTCTCATTCATGCTCTGACATGTAAGTGTGAAGGCCAGCGCAAGGTAAAAAAATCCGATTCAGACAGGAGAAGCTTGAACTTGACCACAGAACCTTTGGAAGCTAAGGCATAATGTTCTTAGCACCCATAAATTCAGTCTTCTCTCAATATCTCCTAAAATACCTTCCCACATTGTTTCGTTTGCTTTCTTTTCATCCTCCCCCATTAAAACTCCCAAAATCTTGATTTCTTTGACTTCTTTAAAAGTAAAATGACTTGTTAAATCTTGCACGTTCCCAAATCTCATTTACCCAGTTTTATCTTCGTTAACTTTCCCTCCTGACCCTTTACAAAATTTCTGTACAATTCCCATAGCAATTTAAACACTCTCCATATCTTTAACAATTAGCGTAGTGTCATCTGCATACTTTTTCTCCTTCTGCATTACATTCAACATTAATACCTTTATATATTTTTTCTTGCCTCATGGCCAACATCAAGGGTTCTGCAACTAGAGAGTACAACAGCGCTGACATGGGACACCCTTGTTTCAACACTGTTAAAAACCCATTGCACTTGATTCAAGTTACAGCTCCATTATGTAAAATCTTAATCCACTCATGTCCTTGTCTAAACAGCCTGGGACGTATATTAGCGCGCTTCCCAGAGTGGCAAATGTGGTGACAGAACGGCTGCCCATTGGGGTGGCATTCGCAGCGGCTGGAGTCTATGCACATCGACTAGCCCTTCCTGTCTGTGTAGAAGAACAAGGCTCCAGATTCACCCTTGCCAGTTTGGATATTCTGGCCCTCACTTATGACCTCTCTGATCTGGAAAGAACGTTTTGTGACAACATCCTTATCAGTCGGATTCTGGTTCAGATCTAAAAAACAATAGACATATATTAGAATAATAACAACATGCAGTTTTTTCAGTTGTGTTGAGATGATACAACATGCTTACCGCGATTTACCAGTTG
>VCII01000579.1:0-68988 GCA_006030095.1 Triplophysa siluroides | reverse complement strand
CAGCAGTTCTTGACAGGGAATAGAGCAGACAGTGCGATTAGCCACTGTTTTTTACCACGCTGCGACTCGGCCAGCCTCAACCTCCGAGATCTCACGGTAGTCTGTTTCCCGACAGCCCAGGACCCCTTCCACTCGGCTCCGGTTACTGTGCCCCACAGGGGCCCCCGGAAGTCGAAGTCGAGGGGGAAACCTACCCGACCCTCAGCTAACTTCTCACGAGAAGTGACACTGATGGGAAGACCCCAGGGGAGCAACATCGGGCCCGACCTTCACGCTAAACGGCTCTGATCAGTCGTACGGGAACGGCTCCTGCCTCGTCACCAAGCCGGGCCCTTCTCAGGGCCTGGCGCCCACTTACTCCACAAGAGTTTTCTGTTTCCCCTGGAGTTCATTCCTCCGATCGCACACTCCACTGGACTGTTCCCGGCAAACCCGACCCACGCCCTGGCGAGGCGTAGGTCGTACCACACGACAGCTGCTACCACTCTCAAGGACAGTGCGTGCACTGTCCCGCCTCAGGTAAGTAGGCAGAGCCAACCTTCCCTCCGGTGCCCCCCCCCGCGACAGGGTTAGCTCCGCCAGCCATCGAACCACCCTCCGTGGGAATGGTGAAGCAGACCGTCCCCTTTCCCCCTGTCACAGTCCCTGGGAGCTCAAGAGCTGGCCCACACTGTCTCGGTGGCTAGGCAGACGTCCGTCTTGGTTACTCGATCCAGTTCGCCAGAGACTCTCCCAAGTTTTGGGGCAGCATCTCTCCCTCTGTCTGAGGCTAGGGACGCCTACATACTTCGGGTAGAGGTCACCACCCTTCTGGCAAACAGGCTCGAGTTCGTCCCTCAAACCAAGATGTTCGGTGGGTTACAACCCGCAACATCGTTCCCAAGAAAGACGGCGGGTTTCGCCCCGGAGGTCTGCGTACCCTGAACTAAGCACCTTCACAAGCTGCTGCTCAGGATGCTCACGCAGAGGCCGTCCTAACACCCATCAGGTGTCAGGATTGGTTCGTTGCAATCGACCTGAATTCCTTTCGATCTGTCCCTGTCTCCACGGTCTTCATGAAGATCGTGGAAGCCGCCCTTTCTCCCTGATGGAGGAAGGTGTGCGGGTACTTAACTATCTCAACGACTGGCCTGACCCACTCGTGAGATCTGTTATTATACAAGGGGCCTGGTGCTCCGCACCCATATTGATTGGGAATTCAGGTGCAACCGAGGAAAGGACAAGCTCTCCCCAGGGCAGAGCATCCTCTTTCTCGGTAGGGAACTCACTCTGTCACCATGTCGGCGCGTACTGTCCGCAGTACGCGCCCAGCCGGTGTTGAAACTGCCTGGAACATTTCGGCAGACAGCGGTCCCCTGAAACGATTCAGAGGCTCCTGGGCATGGCGTCCTCGTCGGTGAGACCCCTCGGGTTGATGCACATGAGACCGCTCCAACACTGGCTTCAGAGTCGAGTTCCGAGGAGAGCGTGGCACACCGGCAGCAGGCGCATGGTGATGACGCCCTGCGTCCGACGCACCAAAACCCCTGGTCTTCCATGACTTTTTCGCGGACTAAGGTCCCTCAGGCAGGTTATGAGGCAGTAGTGGTGACGACGACGCCTCCCTGCAGGGGTGCGGTGCAGTGTGTAACGGGCACGTAGGCGGGGCATTGGGCGAACCCCCACCTGCGCTGGCATTGCCAGGAGTTGGGGCAGTGCTACTTGCACTGAGCAGGCTGCGGCCTCTCGTGCGGGACAAGCACGTGCTGTCCGAGGACGGCACTACAGCTGTAGCGTACATCAGATCTTAGGTGGCGTTCGCTCACAGCAGCTAACACAACTTGCTCGACTCCTCCTCCGGTGGAGTCAACAGGTGATCCGTTCCCTGTGGGCCACACTCACCTCGGGCAAACTGAACTAGACAGCTGACGCGCTCTCTTGTCAGTTATGCCTCGTAGAGAGTGGCGACTCCACCCCCGCGTAGGCCGCTTGTTGTACTCCCTGTCCGAGGCTCTCGACACGGATATCCTTGCCACAGCTGACCGCGGGACGGGCGAAGCACACCTTCCCCCCCCAGGAGCTCCTTGCACAGACACTGTTGCAAGGCCAGGAAGAGAGCACCAAGTGTTATTGGTTACAACCACCGCACTGGTCTAACGCACTTGCGCGTCAGAGCTGATGCTCTGGACATCGACCCCCTGACCCATTCCCCTGACAGAGGACCTGCTCTCTCAGGGGAAGGACACGTTCCGGCATCCCAGATCGACCCTCTGGAACACCATGTCTGGTCTCTAGACGGGACGAGAAGTTCCTGAGTTGGCTACTCCCCTCTATGGCGGAGACCATCACCCAGGCTAGGGCCCCATCTACTGGCGGTTACACGCCTCTAGACGGCGCCGCGCTTCTTGTCCTGGTGTCTCTCTCAACGAGAAAGACCCACGAGGTGCTCGATCAGGATTGTGTTGTCCTTCTTACGGACTGGAGACTAACATCTCCCCTCCACACTGAGTGTGTATGTAGTCGCTGTCGCCACTCATCACAACTCAGTTGATGGAAAGTTTTCTAGGATAACACGACCTGGTCACCAGGTTCCTAAGGGGCGCGAGAGGGGGCTCCCGCCTCATCTCCGCTCCATACCCCTCTTGGGACCCTAAGGGGTCCTCGGAGGGCCTCTGGGCCCCCCAAGAGCCCCTCGGAGGTTCCGATCTTCCCTCACCCGAGTAAACGGCCCTCCTGATGGCGCTCGCTTCCTTCAAGAGGGTAGGGCACCTCCGAGCATCCTCCTGTGTCCCCGGATTGCCTTGAATTCGGCCCTGGTAGCTCTCACGTTATCTTGAGACCCAGGCCCGGATGCGTGCCCAAAAAGTTCCCACTACTCCCTTACGGGCGAAGTGGTGAACTGCAGGCGCTCCCCATTGGGGAGGAAGACCCAACCCCATCCCTTTTTGTGTCCTGGAACCGCACGCAGGGCCTCAGTAGCTCTGTCCAGCTCCTTGTCTGTATTGGAGGACAGCAGAGGGGAAGCTGTCTCCAAGCAGAGGTTGGCGCACTGAGTCGTGGATGCCGTTACGACGACATTTCCATCTCAGTATCTCCCATTCCCACTGAGGGGGGTATAGCCACCTCCTGGGCACTGGCAGAAGCGCCCTCTCTAAGCAGACATCTGTAGAGCTGCGGGATGGGCTACGCCCATTCACCTTCGCAGGGGTTCAACACCCTAGCGTAAACCCGGTGTCAGCCCACGTCCTGCGTGGCAACATGTAGGACTGCATCCGGCGGGGCGTATGCCTGCGAAAGCATCACCCCACCCTCTAGTAGGCTGGGTCCAGTGTGCTATCTACCTCTCTCCTTACCCTACTCTGGCTAAGGACAGGTACCCTATCCGCTTCCCTTCTTACCCAACCACTTGGTAAGAATAGGCATTCTATCCATCACTAGCAAGCACCACCTGGGGGTTGGCTGGGCAAGCGCCTCCCCCTTAGGCCGGGATAACATGTGAGCCATCCCCTGGCTCTAACCGGACCTAGTGCCACCGGACGCCTGTAACACCCCCCCCCTTGGGCTGTGCCGTCTGATTATCCTCATGATATGGTTCCCACTCCTGGTAACCCATGAGCTTCCCCAGTGGACCTCCACCTCGCGGTTAACTACTCAGCCCCGCACGTTCCATGCGTTCTCCTCCAAGGACGAGACCCTAACCTTATCCACCGTATTCCTCCCCACGGTAGGAGGTGGCCTCTGCAGCGCATCCCTAATTAAGGAAGTGCGCTTACCCGGTGTAAACCCGAGCCGGACGGCCTCTCGCCAGTAGAGAGCTAAGGCCTCCGTCCGTGAAAGGTTACCCGTCAGGGCTGTTCCCATCTTTCTCCAAGAAAGCTCTGGAACCCCCCGACCACCACACTGGAAGGTTACAGTTTCGCAAAGCATCGAGCTGACACGCCCAGGCCTGTTACCCGTCGCTTCGCTAGAGATTGTGACGCGATACAGCGTTGTGGCGTTTTCCAAAGGGAACCCCATCTGTCGTCTTCGACACAACGTCGAGAGACCGACAGAAAGGGAACGTCTCGGTTTACGTATGTAACCTCGGTTCCCTGATGGAGGGAACGAGACGTTGTGTCCCTATGCCACTAACACGTATCGTACTCTGCTGCAGTCGTTAGAGGTCTCAGGCTCTTCAGACAAAAGGTGAGTGAATGCTGCACGCCGGCTTCCTTTTATACGGACATCCGGGGCGGAGCCCGGCATGCAAATTTCATTCGCCAAATTTCATTGGCCTTTTCTATATAGTCATAGTTGATTGGTTCTCAAGGCGAACCCCATCTGTCGTCTTCGACACAACGTCCTCGTCCTCCATCAGGGAACCGAGGTTACATACGTAACCGAGACGTTATAATGTCGCAAAAAGTATTCAGAAAGTATCAACACATACATTATTAAACATTATGCATTATTAAATGCATTTATTATTAAATACATTATTGAACATGTAAAAAATCCCAAAACAACACATTCAACCTAATGAGACCGTTATCTCGACACGAGGCCGATAACAAAACTATGAAACAACTGTGAACGCAGATTTAAAACACAACTCTTCTTTTCAACACTATGCTGTTTGTTTATGAAATAAAAACTTCGCCCAAGTCTAGATAATAAATGATGAATTATTCAACTTACTTCGTCTCTTAACAGTTCAGGGAACAAGCGCGTCCTCAAATGTGTTTCACTTTCGACTTCAACTTGTGGACTTGAACAAAATGCGCTTTCCGGTGTTTTCAATAGAGTCCAGCGGTCTGAATAATAACACTGAACTTACACACTTATCGACTATTACAACAGAAATGTGACGTTTATATTGTATATTCTGATCAGATACAGATTTAAATCCTATAGAGCAAAACTTCAATGAATCTATTTGTGTGATTAATCTCTTGTATCATCACACGGTCTGTGTCGCCCTCTGCTGGTGAAACACTGTAAACATCAGATCACTAACATCCTCACAGCAGCTGAAATAAATACTTTTTTAAATAATAAATCATCGCCCTCGTTCACCTCTCAGGTCTGATATTAAACCAATAAAGTATTAAAGACTTGTGACTAAACCTGTAAACTGTAAAACCTCATATAAGTCCACAGCGTCTCTATTGTGACTGAAGAGCTGAACACATTCTGAAGAGTCTCGGTTTGCACTGCTGCGTTTGCTCTACTCAACAATTATCTTTATTATAAAAACACTAATGTTGTGTTGCACATTTACTCAAATCACATTCAAGAATTGATGGATGTTAGGCAGCTAGTTTGTCTAAATAATGGAATTGCTAGAAGAATAGACATGCGTTCTGACCCATGGTCTTGTATTGATCTTACTTTAGTTTCTAATAATCTGGCACATTCTTGTGAGGGAATTATGTTTAAGACCGTACAAGTATTGAGAGCGACCACCTTCCAATAATATGCTCTATAAATGTTGAAGAAGAAGTTGAAATAGGAGAGATATGGTCAATGATGAAGAAAATGAGTGGGAATAAAGTGTAAACACCAGTATTACAGGATGAAGGAATAATAGTCATGACCGATCAGGAAAAGACAAATATATTAGAAAAGAAGTTTGCCAGCGTGCATAGTGGTGACCATTTAAATGATATTCACAGACAAAAGAAAGAAAAGATTGTAAATGAAAACAGAGATGTGTTTTTAAAAAGATCGCGTGGAAAGTGTCATGGATGAAGAACTGAATATGAATGAATTAGTGATGGTATTAAATGATATCAGAAATACTGCTACAGGAGAAGATGTCACGTTTCAGAAATGACCAGAACAAATATCAGAGATAATATTGTATCGGTTTAATAAGATTTGGGAAGGAGGTCAATGGCAAAAAGTTGGACGAGTAATAATAATTAATACTGCCTTTAAAACATCTGGAGAGGATCCTAACAGCTGGAAACCACAGACCCATCGCCCCAACATCACTCCTGTGCAAGCGGATGGAGAACATCTCATTATTTCCTTGAACACAGAGGTTTATTTGCTCCATACTAAAGTGCTTTCAGAAAAGGACGTTCTACAATGGATGCTGTTGTGAAAGTAAGTAATGAGATCAAGAAAACATTTCAAATGAAACTGTTCATGAATACTAATAGTCTTTGATATTGAAAAAAGGTGCTTTAAGATTTCTCCAAGTAAATCATGTCATGTGTTATTTACCAGGAATAAAGGGACAGACAAACACAACATGAATTTTTTTGGTCACGTGATTGGAAACAGTCGACTGTTTTATTGGGTATTTTATAGTTCATGGAATGTACATATGGAAAAGGTGGAATCAATATATAAGAAAGTTGTAAACTGAACGAGAGCATTCGTTGGGAAAGACTGGAGCAGATAAACAATCACTGATGTATATTTATGGCTCTAATGACGTCAACAATAGATGACGGATGCTTGGTGTTCTTAAAGCACATTCAATGAAAACAGATGGAGTTATTAATAAAGCTTTGAGGATTTGTTCTGGTGCGATGAAATCAACACCAACTAAGGCAGTCCAGGTAGAGTTATGAGACGTGTCCTCAGACCTGAGAAGAGATAAACTCATGCTCACATACTGGTGTCGCTGACGTGTTGTGGTGATGAAAACCCCAATAGTGTCATTAGAGAATGTTGGGAGTATAACTCTGTTCAAGGTAATGGCTTTGGATGGGTAACAAAGGCCAAATCAGAGGAATATAGATCAGACAGAATCTGTTTTAACACTCCTGTTAGTAATATCTCTGTTGGGTTGTTTCCAGAAACGGAGGTAAATTGAAATATAATGGAACTAAAGGACACATGAGAAGAGAGTGAGAAAGGACACATGGCAAGTCAATACATAAAAAGCAAATCTGACAGTTATTTGGATATTTATACAGATGGATCCAAAGATGAAGAAAATAGGGCAGGCATAGGAATATACACACTGACATTGAATACAAGTATTGTCAGATTATACGCCGGAGATGATGGAGATTATTGTGGGTGGAGTAAATTAAACCAGACAGAGAGATGTGTCGTGTTGACTCTATAGCAGCACTTTATTCATAGGACATGGACAATAGTGGAGGGAAATATTGTAGTACACAGAAATGAATCAATGCACAGGGTGTGAATGGAAGGAATAGAAGGAAGGAGTCAGTCTTAACCAGCCTGAGGTTTGACCACACAGGGTTAAATAAAACATTGTTTCTGTGGTAAAAGTAAGTCTGATGAATGTATGGAATGTAAAATCACAGAAAATGCAGAACATATGTTGCATAGTAGGAAGTACAGGGAAGAGAGGATTAGATTAAGCAAAAGATCAGTCAGACAGGAAGAAAATTAAACCTCGAGGGTGTTTTGGGAACAACAGGAGAAGGGCAAAAGATGTACAGGATGCTGTTGTGGAATATCTGAAGGATACAGGTGTGTATTATGGGATTTAGACAGTTTCTCGAGTAGATTCATTGAGATGTAATTGATGCTGCATACTCCGATACAGTAGGTGACGGTATGCACCTGATGAATGATGGTTGTAATCCGCCATAAAACTAAGAAGAAGAAGAAGAACACTGGAGAGAAAGATGGTCTTAAAATCCCCCCGATGAGGTCGCTTTGATTCGGATCAGTATCTGAGTAACATTCTTTTATCCGTTTGTTAGAACAGAGATATGATGTTGTTGTAATATTAACACAATTGTATTGTCATTGTACATACTGCATTGCCGTTTTGCGTGTTTCATTTCAAATTGATAATTGCAGACTATATGCTTCCATATAAGCTCTCCCACATATTTACATTTATCGATCACAACTGCACTTGTTTCTGTCAATTAACAAAAGACACAGTTTTATTACATTTTATAACTTTAAACTGGACATCCACCATATTTTGAAATATATATATAAAGTTATCTGATGATATAAATAATAATGTATATACTTACAGATGCACATAGAGTAGAACAACTGATAACAACTTTCATCACATCAATGTTGTGTGACATGTTCGTGTCAACTGTTGTCATCTGTGAATATATTTCTGTTCTGAAGTGCTGATCCATCTCTGATAATGTCAGTTTGATGGTTTGGACAGAAATCTGTTAAAGGGAAAGTCTGACAAAAATAACAATTCTCTCATTAACTCATTAACCCTCAAAACCTGAATAAATGAACTTGTTCTGTGGAACACAAAGAAAGATATTTAGAAGAATGTTAACAAATATCAGTTCTGGGGCACCATGGACTTCTACTGTAGGAAAAATGACACTGATAGTCAAAGGTGTCCCAGAACTGTTTGCTTCCCTAAATTCTTCAAAATATCTTTTGAGTTCAACAGAACAAACAATGTTTACAGTAATGTTTCCTGCTATGGGAGTCAATGGTGCCCCAGAACTGTCAGTTGCTGACATTCTTCTAAATATCTTCATGTTCAACAGAACAAAGACATTTACAGGTTTTGAACATCAAGAGGGTGATTCATTGATGACCGAATGTTCATGTTTAGGTGAAGTATCCCTTTAAGAACATGTTCATGTGACTATCAGAGAGATGATCTTACTTATGGAAGTAAATGTGTAGCTCATAGATTTTAGTTACATTAGTTTCCTTCTTGTAAAAGTCAAATCAAATAATAATAATGTTAATATGAAGTCATTACTTCAATGCTTTCAGGATTCAGACTCAAAGTTTCAATCTCTTTCTATTTCTGATCCTTCTTCAGATGTTGTGACGCTTAAATTCATTTGTTTTATTGGTTGATGAAGTGAGTCACACACATGATGATCTTTACTGTACATCTCTGAACACACACACTAGATTTGCTCTATTTGACTCAAATCTACTGGAGTTTACACAACATTTGTCTGTTTACTGTCCTCACAATATTGTGAACATCATTTTCTTTTGTTGAAGAAGTTTTTCAGTCACTTCATCAAGACTCTCACAGGATTATGAGACTGAATGTGTGAAGGATTGTTTTCTAACAGTGTTATCAGTGTGAGGTGTTATTGTGTCTTCAGTCGGTGTTGATTGTGTGTCTGTGATGTCACTATAGTGTCGTCTTCTTATTGTCCATCAGATGATACTGAACATCACACACACACCTTTAAACACACACATTACTGTCACCACCAGTGAGGCCTAAAAGAGAAACACAAAGACAGAACTAATGTATCATCACTACACATATCAACAATAATAAACTCACTTTAATCTTCCTCTGTTGAACTCATAACCTGTATTATATGTGTCATCTGTCACTTTATTGTGTAGATGTTTTGTGTATATATTGTGTGTTGTTATTTCTACAGTCTGTCAGTATTCTGCAGTGTCTGAAGCACTCAAGACTTTCACTCACTGCACACGTGTGATGATGATGATGATGATTTGATCAATAATAATGATGAAGAGCATCAAATAAACACATCTAGCCATGTGTGCAAACACTGAGGTGAACATCATCAAACAAACAGCAGGAAATAAAAGAATAAACCTCCACATCAATAATAATCATATGTGTAAGAAGAGGAAGATGAGCGTATTAAATCCTGAAGTGAACAGACTCTTCATCACACTCATTGAATTGAATTCTTATTGTGCTGCTTATAAAACATCAAGTGTGTTCATCTGTTCACTTCTCATTTACTCTTGTGCTTTATTATTCACAACTCATATGTGCTCCAGACACTGTTGAACAATATCGGTTTTGATTCGAGTTGGAATAAAATCTCAGAAAAAACAGACATGATGTTTGCTTAAACTAAAATCTTTAACTAGTCAGAGGGGTAGAGATGAGTAGAAAGATTTTAACAAACAAACTATAAGGAAATAATAATGAGAAATGTGTTAAAACAGATCCACTGATCTTATAACAGCACCAGAGTCATTTCTGTTTATTTGAGTAAGTTTTTATAGTTGTTGAACTGATGAAACATTTATTTAAATGAGCTCTACTCACCTCACTGTCTGTAGTTTATAATGTGGATCATCTCTCAGCTCACAGAGAAGCTTCTTTACTGAATCTCCTACATTATTACCAGACAGATCCAGATGTCTCAGGTGTGAGGGGTTTGATCTCAGAGCTGAAGTCAGAGCAACACAACCTTCATCTGTGATCTCACACCATCTCAACCTGTAGAGAACAATAACACACACTTCAGTGTCTCACTTCAGCAGAATGTCATGAATGAAACACATATGACACTGAATCACATTCATCATCATGTTAAATCTTCACCTCGTCATTGAAACGCTGTTCTCACGCTCTCACACCACACATCTGTTTTCTCACACAGGACCGTACGCACCATTGTTTCTATAGTGTGTCATCAAATGTGGTAATAATTGTGTAAAAGCGAAGTGTATTTAATGCTGAAACATTTGATAACGTCTCAGCGGTCTAACAGCGCTCCTCAATGTCAAAATAAGTGAGGTGACCAATCAAATGAAAGAAGACGAGAGTTAGTGTTCACAGAGCCGAGCGGTTGTGTAAATAAAGTTTTTCATGTGCAGATGATCTGATGAGCTCAGAATATAAACACAACAAGTCAAGTTTCATGTTAAGCGTGTGAATGTCCCACATGAAACTGTTTCCTCATAATGGACTTCTGTGGAGGAGGAAACACTTAACGTGACATTATTCACTTTATCTGTGGAATAACAACTCCTTCTGTTGACAGCAGCTCGTGTTTATTACAAGTGAGATTTGACAGAAATTGAGTTTTTTCTGGTGGTTGTTTGGGTCCGTTAAGTGGTTTTTCACATGAAGCATTTTACAAAGTCCCAGTAAACTGTGAGGCTTTGAAGTTTCTTTATTGGTTGTTAATCTATTAAAATACAAATATTTACTTATAATTTTCAATTGCATCCAAAATGAATTCTATAATGTGGGCGGTTACCAAGTTAATGATCCAATAGTGATGATGTCACGTGAGGTGATTCAAGCTATAAGTAAATGGGCTGAAAACAAAGCTCGTGGCCTAGATAATATTTCTGCTGAACATCTCAGATCTGGAAGTAAGAGGACAGCCCCTTTATTAGCTGTTTGTTTTACTGGCTCTTTGACTCACAGTGTGACACCAGATTCAATGTTGTCTGTTTTATTAGTTCCAGTTATTAAAGCAAAGCTGGAATGGTGGGTAACCTGGATAACTATAGACCTATAGCTTTAGCTAGTATCCTGTCTAAAGTGCTGTTGGATAGAAATGTGTTTATTAATTCTACAGACAGCCAGTTTGGATTTAAGGCTAAACATGGTTCTGATCTTTGCATCTATGCATTAAAGGAAATAGTAAATAAGTTCAGAGATCACAATTCATCAGTTTTTATGTGTTTTTATTGATGCGTCTAAAGCTTTTGATCGGGTTAACCATGCTAAGCTCTTATCTAAAATGTGCCAGAATATATCGTGAGAATTCTGGCCTGTTGGTAAGCCCACCAGTTGATGCGAGTAAAATGGGGCAATAAGGTCTCTGGGCCGTTTGGGGAGGGTAACGGTGTGAGACGAGGCGGGATGTTGTCCCCAGTTGTGTTTCATCTCTACATGGACGAGTTGTCTGAACGTTTGAATGTGTGTGAAACTGCTTGTATGATTGGGAATACTTTAGTGAATCATATGATGTGTGCAGATGATCTTGTGGTGTTCAGTCCCAGCAGTGCTGGTCTTCAACAGCTTTTAAACTTGTGTTCTGATTATGATATTCTATATAATCCTGATAAGAGTGTGGTTATGATTTGCAGAACTAAGGAGGATGAAAGTTGACATTTTCCACTTTTAAGTTGTCTAAGAAGAGTCTCACTGTGTGTGTGAAAGTGAAATACCTTGGACACATGATCACTGAACGCACGACAGATGATGAGGATATTGAAAGGCAACGCCGTGTGATGTATATGCAGGAGAACAACTTTTACGTGAGTTTAGTTTCTGTTCAGATGAGGTGAAGGTGTCACTTTGAAAGCGTATTGTACAACACTTTATACGGCCCATCTGTGGTGGAATTACAGAGCATCTAGTTTACAGAAGCTGCAAGAAGCTTCTAATGATGCAATGAGGATCTTCCTAAGGAGACCTGGATGCACAGTGCAAGTGAAATGTTTGTGAGTGTGAGAGTAATCACTTTAAAGCGCTGTCACGACATCTTATGTATAGTTTTATCTGTCGGCTTAATGCTTCTAAAGATGAATGATTGTGGTTGATCAAATATAGGGGTTAGTGCTACACGCTATCAGTCAAAGCTGTGAGACACTGGTGTTGATGTATTTTGTAGCTTTATGTGTGCGATGGATCCTATGGTTGTATATGTTGTTTATTGTCTATTGTTTTTATTTTCTGTTTAAATTTGGACCTTGAGTCTGTATAAAGTTTTGATTGATTGATTGATATATACTTAAATACATCATTTCACCTGATTTCAGGGATTTATTCTTATTGGCAAGATCTCTTAACCATTGTTTGAAAAGTCCACGTCTGATCTGCGCTCAATATTTAAAGGGACAGTTCACCTAAAATTAAAAGTAATAAATTGATGTTGATTGTAGTTCTCAAATGTTTTGACAATCACAATACACTTATAATGCAAGAGTTTGTGTTTTTGTTTGTGTGACATTCCTGCATCTCAAATACTCCCCAACCAACCCATGAACATGAATATAGAAGATGAACTAAGAATCAGTACATGTGTGACTATCAGAGAGATGATCTTACTCCAGTGTCTCCAGTTTACAGAGAGGATTCTCCAGTACATCACAGATCAGCTTCACTCCTGAATCTCCTACTTTATTACCAGACAGATCCAGATGTCTCAGGTGTGAGGGGTTTGATCTCAGAGCTGAAGTCAGAGCAACACAACCTTCATCTGTGATCTTCACACCATCTCAACCTGTAGAGAACAATAACACACACTTCAGTGTCTCACTTCAGCAGAATGTCATGAATGAAACACATATGACACTGAATCACATTCATCATCATGTTAAATCTTCACCTCGTCATTGAAACGCTGTTCTCACGCTCTCACACCACACATCTGTTTTCTCACACAGGACCGTACGCACCATTGTTTCTATAGTGTGTCATCAAATGTGTGTAATAATTGTGTAAAAGCCGAAGTGTATTTAATGCTGAAACATTTGATAACGTCTCAGCGGTCTAACAGCGCTCCTCAATGTCAAAATAAGTGAGGTGACCAATCAAATGAAAGAAGACGAGAGTTAGTGTTCACAGAGCCGAGCGGTTGTGTAAATAAAGTTTTTCATGTGCAGATGATCTGATGAGCTCAGAATATAAACACAACAAGTCAAGTTTCATGTTAAGCGTGTGAATGTCCCACATGAAACTGTTTCCTCATAATGGACTTCTGTGGAGGAGGAAACACTTAACGTGACATTATTCACTTTATCTGTGGAATAACAACTCCTTCTGTTGACAGCAGCTCGTGTTTATTACAAGTGAGATTTGACAGAAATTGAGTTTTTTCTGGTGGTTGTTTGGGTCCGTTAAGTGGTTTTCACATGAAGCATTTTACAAAGTCCCAGTAAACTGTGAGGCTTTGAAGTTTCTTTACTGGTTGTGGTTAATCTATTAAATACAAATATTTACTTATAATTTTTAATTGCATCCAAAATGAATTCTATAATGTGGGCGGTTACCAAGTTAATGATCCAATAGTGATGATGTCACGTGAGGTGATTCAAGCTATAAGTAAATGGCCTGAAAACAAAGCTCGTGGCCTAAATGATATTTCTGCTGAACATCTCAAATCTGGAAGTAAGAGGACAGCCCCTTTATTAGCTGTTTGTTTTACTGGCTCTTTGACTCACAGTGTGATACCAGATTCAATGTTGTCTGTTTTATTAGTTCCAGTTATTAAAGCAAAGCTGGAATGGTGGGTAACCTGGATAACTATAGACCTATAGCTTTAGCTAGTATCCTGTCTAAAGTGCTGTTGGATAGAAATGTGTTTATTAATTCTACAGACAGCCAGTTTGGATTTAAGGCTAAACATGGTTCTGATCTTTGCATCTATGCATTAAAGGAAATAAAATAAGTTTAGAGATCACAATTCATCAGTTTTTATGTGTTTTATTGATGCGTCTAAAGCTTTTGATGGGGCAATAAGGTCTCTGGGCCGTTTGGGGAGGGTAACGGTGTGAGACGAGGCGGGATGTTGTCCCCAGTTGTGTTTCATCTCTACATGGACGAGTTGTCTGAACGTTTGAATGTGTAAAAACTGCTTGTATGATTGGGAATACTTTAGTGAATCATATGATGTGTGCAGATGATTGTGGTGTTCAGTCCCAGCAGTGCTGGTCTTCAACAGCTTTTAAACTTGTGTTCTGATTATGATATTCTATATAATCCTGATAAGAGTGTGGTTATGATTTGCAGAACTAAGGAGTTTTAAGTTGTCTAAGAAGAGTCTCACTGTGTGTGTGAAAGTGAAATACCTTGGACACATGATCACTGAACGCACGACAGATGATGAGGATATTGAAAGGCAACGCCGTGTGATGTATATGCAGGAGAACAAACTTTTACGTGAGTTTAGTTTCTGTTCAGATGAGGTGAAGGTGTCACTTTGAAAGCGTATTGTACAACACTTTATACGGCCCATCTGTGGTGGAATTACAGAGCATCTAGTTTACAGAAGCTGCAAGAAGCTTCTAATGATGCAATGAGGATCTTCCTAAGGAACCTGGATGGCTCAGTGCAAGTGAAATTTTGTGAGTGTGAGAGTAATCACTTTAAAGCTGTCACGACATCTAATGTATAGTTTTATCTGTCGGCTTATGAGGGATATTACTGTTGTTATTACATATTTTATTGCGTGTTTCTTATGGTGTGAAGATATATTTTTGTTTCATACATTCATTCATAGTGTGGTCTGCACTGTGAAAGCAGTGAGGGCCTGTGTGCGATATTAAGGTGCTTGCAACAGGAATGTGGTATGTGTAGAAGAGTGGGGGAGGAGGTATGTGGTATGTTTTGCAGGAACCAAAAGGACTAAGCAAGTTGGTGATTGGTGGAAACAAGGGAGACCCCCGGCCCCTGCAGAAGAGAGATCGTCGAGATATACCATATATACTGTGTGACCAGTACTTTGGGAGTTGTTGGTTTGTGAGAGGACAGAGGAGTGTTCGTACAACAACCCAGCATGCTGTATTTTTTGTTATCTGGTTAATAAACCTCATTTCATTGGAAATCGTCTCCCTTCAATTTTTTAATATGCAAGGACGCCTATAAAGTCCAACACTTAATGCTTCTAAAGATGAATGATTGTGGTTTATCAAATATAGGGGTTAGTGCTACACGCTATCAGTCAAAGCTGTGAGACACTGGTGTTGATGTATTTTGTAGCTTTATGTGTGCGATGGATCCTATGGTTGTATATGTTGTTTATTGTTTTTATTTTCTGTTTAAATTTGGACCTTGAGTCTGTAATAAAGTTTTGATTGATTGATTGATATATACTTAAATACATCATTTCACCTGATTTCAGTGATTTATTCTTATTGGCAAGATCTCTTAACCATTGTTTGAAAAGTCCACGTCTGATCTGCGCTCAATATTTAAAGGGACAGTTCACCTAAAATTAAAAGTAATAAATTGATGTTGATTGTAGTTCTCAAATGTTTTGACAATCACAATACACTTATAATGCAAGAGTTTTGTGTTTGTGTTTGTGTGACATTCCTGCATCTCAAATACTCCCCAACCAACCCATGAACATGAATATAGAAGATGAACTAAGAATCAGTACATGTGTGACTATCAGAGAGATGATCTTACTTCAGTGTCTCCAGTTTACAGAGAGGATTCTCCAGTACATCACAGATCAGCTTCACTCCTGAATCTCCTACATTATTATAAGACAGATCCAGAAGTCTCAGGTGTGAGGGGTTTGATCTCAGAGCTGAAGTCAGAGCAACACAACCTTCATCTGTGATCTTACAACTCCACAACCTGTAGAGAACAATAACACACACTTCAGTGTCTCACTTCAGCAGAATGACATTATTAAATAAACATAATGACTATATAAAATAATGTTTTATTAAATGACATCACTCAGATTTACATGTTCATTTGGTCAGAATAAAGTGTCAGAATGTATTACTTGTTCAGATGATTTCTTCAGAACATATGTGTTGTATGATGCACTTCTTACTGTCACATTAATGTACAATAACAGATGGGCTTGAATGTTAAAGTTGCGGTCAGAAGCTTTAAAGATCAACACAAACTCTCTCATTCAGTCTGTTTTGTTGGTCTGTCGGGTCAGATTGTGTTTTGATCACAAGTCAACTGCTCCAGAGTTCATGATCAAGAATGACGAGACACTTTATTTAGGTGTTGTGTTGCTGCGTGACCGAGTGTGATTGTCAGGTTTGAGACGTGTTCCTCAGGTGTGTCATCATTAAATAAACATGTCAACACACATGAGGACCAATGCAGATGCTTCCAGCTCCTTGACTGCATTTGATCAGTTATGTAATGATTTTCTACAGTCTTTCAGGGAAAGAAATATGAATATCTGCACACTTATGTGTAGTTCTTGTGGACTTTGAGAACTCACAAACCTTCTCTGTTACCCCTTTCCTTAAATCCACTTCAGTACAATCTGAGTCGTGCTGTTGTTGTGCATTTATCTCACAGTGATCAAGAACTGGATGTCTGATCATTTTCAGTCTCTAAATGGCTCTAAAACCCAAGTGATGCTCATTGACTCTCCCCATCAGCTGTGAAATACAGACTCTATAACTTTATCTATCGATGGAGTTTCACTGCAAACTAAAACATCTTGGAGTCATTTTTGATGCTTCTCTGTCATTGGAGCCTTTTATTCAGACTATGGTTCAGACATCATTTTCCATCTGAGAAATATAGCCTGTTTACGTCCTATCTTCTCCTTTTCTATTGCTGGGAGGTTGATCAGTTCCTTTGTTGTTTCACGTGTGGACTACTGTAATGGTCTTCTTGCTGGAGATCTAAAACCTCCCTTTACAAACTACAATGTGGACAAAACTCGGCTGCTAGAATTCTGTCTGGGTTCAGGTCTGGTGATCATATTTCTCCTGTGTTGAGTCTTCACACTGGCTGCCTGTCAGACACCTTATTGATTCAAAGATCCTTATGTTAACATTTAAGGCTAATATGACCTGGCTCCTCAGAACCTGTCTGACCTGTTATTGCCGTACACACCATGTCAAAATGTTTGTTCTTCTCAGTGTGGTGTTTCAGTTGTTCCCAGACACTGCTTCGCTCCATGGGTGATAGAGTATTCCCCTCATATGCTCCTAAACCCTGGAACTCTCTCCTGGCAGACATCAGGGGGGCAAATTCACTTACATTTTTAAATCTCTTCTAAAAACCTGTTTACTTGCTTTTACTTGATTATTTGTTTTTCTTGTGTTGTTTCACCTGATGTGATGTCTACTGTGAAGTAGAGGTCGACCGATATATCGGACAGATAATTTTCATTTTTTTATATATCGGCATCGGCTGATATCCGTGTTTAGTAGCGCCGATTTTAAGTCAGGCACGTCTGCAGGCAGCCTCGTGTTATTGGTGCGGTGGAACGTGCTGCTGCCGCATGTAAAGGACCCCAAGCAAAACCTTTTGGAAGATCCAACAACAGTCCTGGCAGATAAAGGGAAGGCTTGAATTCTGATATCTCAAAGTCCTATGGCCATATATCAACTATATATCACTAGTAAACTATCAAGTGTTGCTTCACGTAGTGGAAGAAAAAGCAATAGCATAGAACCGCCGGGAACTGGCATAATGTCACAGCTGGTTGAAGGTTGGGTTACTTGCAGTTAACTTTAAGGACTGTAGAGGAACAGGACAGCAGCTTGCTTGCTAACATATTAGCCCCAATGTTCTAGGTTTTGTCCTGTATTGGAGTGGGAGAATTTCAGTCTGTGCGTGGGGTGGAGAAGGCCGCAGCTCTCACAAACACTGCAGCGGGATTGAGGGCTACGTTACTCACAGACAGCACCGTGCTTGGAGACACAGAGCTGTCCTGACCTGGAGAAGCCCAGAAGGGTGTATGACGTTTGTTTGATGCAGACAATAGCCGGGTTTCCATCCAACTTATTTGCATGAATGAAAATTCAGCTAAAAAATATGCGCATCTGCGTGTGTCCATCAACTGTGTAATGCCAATAAATATGGTCGTCAGCCTAATAAAGTGACGTGTTCCCACCAATGACTATATATATACATCTCACAGTTATTATCCTCATTAAACTGGTCTAACGTTAACCGCAAACAATGTTAGAAATCACTAAGAGTTTAGCACTGTCCTTACATTCAAGGATTTTTTTGGGTTTACTGGATTATGGTCATTTGGTTTGTCATTTGTAAGCAATCTGTTAACACGTGACATTATTCACTTTATCTGTGGAATAACAACTCCTTCTGTTGACAGCAGCTCGTGTTTATTACAAGTGAGATTTGACAGAAATTGAGTTTTTTCTGGTGGTTGTTTGGGTCCGTTAAGTGGTTTTCACATGAAGCATTTTACAAAGTCCCAGTAAACTGTGAGGCTTTGAAAGTTTCTTTATTGGTTGTTAATCTATTAAAATACAAATATTTACTTATAATTTTTAATTGCATCCAAAATGAATTCTATAATGTGGGCGATTACCAAGTTAATGATCCAATAGTGATGATGTCACGTGAGGTGATTCAAGCTATAAGTAAATGGGCTGAAAACAAAGCTTGTGGCCTAGATAATATTTCTGCTGAACATCTCAGATCTGGAAGTAAGAGGACAGCCCCTTTATTAGCTGTTTGTTTTACTGGCTCTTTGACTCACAGTGTGACACCAGATTCAATGTTGTCTGTTTTTAGTTCCAGTTATTAAAAGCAAAGCTGGAATGGTGGGTAACCTGGATAACTATAGACCTATAGCTTTAGCTAGTATCCTGTCTAAAGTGCTGTTGGATAGAAATGTGTTTATTAATTCTACAGACAGCCAGTTTGGATTTAAGGCTAAACATGGTTCTGATCTTTGCATCTATGCATTAAAGGAAATAGTAAATAAGTTCAGAGATCACAATTCATCAGTTTTTATGTGTTTTATTGATGCGTCTAAAGCTTTTGATCGGGTTAACCATGCTAAGCTCTTATCTAAAATGTGCCAGAATATATCGTGAGAATTCTGGCCTGTTGGTAAGCCCACCAGTTGATGCGAGTAAAATGGGGCAATAAGGTCTCTGGGCCGTTTGGGGAGGGTAACGGTGTGAGACGAGGCGGGATGTTGTCCCCAGTTGTGTTTCATCTCTACATGGACGAGTTGTCTGAACGTTTGAATGTGTGTAAAACTGCTTGTATGATTGGGAATACTTTAGTGAATCATATGATGTGTGCAGATGATCTTGTGGTGTTCAGTCCCAGCAGTGCTGGTCTTCAACAGCTTTTAAACTTGTGTTCTGATTATGATATTCTATATAATCCTGATAAGAGTGTGGTTATGATTTGCAGAACTAAGGAGGATGAAAGTTTACATTTTCCACTTTTAAGTTGTCTAAGAAGAGTCTCACTGTGTGTGTGAAAGTGAAATACCTTGGACACATGATCACTGAACGCACGACAGATGATGAGGATATTGAAAGGCAACGCCGTGTGATGTATATGCAGGAGAACAAACTTTTACGTGAGTTTAGTTTCTGTTCAGATGAGGTGAAGGTGTCACTTTGAAAGCGTATTGTACAACACTTTATACGGCCCATCTGTGGTGGAATTACAGAGCATCTAGTTTACAGAAGCTGCAAGAAGCTTCTAATGATGCAATGAGGATCTTCCTAAGGAGACCTGGATGGCACAGTGCAAGTGAAATGTTTGTGAGTGTGAGAGTAATCACTTTAAAGCGCTGTCACGACATCTTATGTATAGTTTTATCTGTCGGCTTATGAGGGATATTACTGTTGTTATTACATATTTTATTGCGTGTTTCTTATGGTGTAAGATATTTTGTTTCATACATTCCTTCATAGTGTGGTCTGCACTGTGAAAGCAGTGAGGGCCTGTGTGCGATATTAAGGTGCTTGCAACAGGAATGTGGTATGTGTAGAAGAGTGGGGGAGGGAGGTATGTGGTATGTTGTTTTGCAGGAACCAAAAGGACTAAGCAGAAGTTGGTGATTGGTGGAAACAAGGGAACCCCCGGCCCCTGCAGAAGAGAGATCGTCGAGATATACCATATATACTGTGTGACCAGTACTTTGGGAGTTGTTGGTTTGTGAGAGGACAGAGGAGTGTTCGTACAACAACCCAGCATGCTGTATTTTTTGTTATCTGGTTAATAAACCTCATTTCATTGGAAATCGTCTCCCTTCAATTTTTTAATATGCAAGGACGCCTATAAAGTCCAACACTTAATGCTTCTAAAGATGAATGATTGTGGTTTATCAAATATAGGGGTTAGTGCTACACGCTATCAGTCAAAGCTGTGAGACACTGGTGTTGATGTATTTTGTAGCTTTATGTGTGCGATGGATCCTATGGTTGTATATGTTGTTTATTGTCTATTGTTGTTTTTTCTGTTTAAATTTGGACCTTGAGTCTGTAATAAAGTTTTGATTGATTGATAGATATATACTTAAATACATCATTTCACCTGATTTCAGTGATTTATTCTTATTGGCAAGATCTCTTAACCATTGTTTGAAAAGTCCACGTCTGATCTGCGCTCAATATTTAAAGGGACAGTTCACCTAAAATTAAAAGTAATAAATTGATGTTGATTGTAGTTCTCAAATGTTTTGACAATCACAATACACTTATAATGCAAGAGTTTTGTGTTTGTGTTTGTGTGACATTCCTGCATCTCAAATACTCCCCAACCAACCCATGAACATGAATATAGAAGATGAACTAAGAATCAGTACATGTGTGACTATCAGAGAGATGATCTTACTTCAGTGTCTCCAGTTTACAGAGAGGATTCTCCAGTACATCACAGATCAGCTTCACTCCTGAATCTCCTACATTATTAAGACAGATCCAGAAGTCTCAGGTGTGAGGGGTTTGATCTCAGAGCTGAAGTCAGAGCAACACAACCTTCATCTGTGATCTCACACCTCCTCAACCTGTAGAGAACAATAACACACACTTCAGTGTCTCACTTCAGCAGAATGTCATTATTAAATAAACATAATATATAAAATAATGTTTTATTAAATGACATCACTCAGATTACATGTTCATTTGGTCAGAATAAAGTGTCAGAATGTATTACTTGTTCAGATGATTTCTTCAGAACATATGTGTTGTATGATGCACTTCTTACTGTCACATTAATGTACAATAACAGATGGGCTTGAATGTTAAAGTTGCGGTCAGAAGCTTTAAAGATCAACACAAACTCTCTCATTCAGTCTGTTTTGTTGGTCTGTCGGGTCAGATTGTGTTTTGATCACAAGTCAACTGCTCCAGAGTTCATGATCAAGAATGACGAGACACTTTATTTAGGTGTTGTGTTGCTGCGTGACCGAGTGTGATTGTCAGGTTTGAGACGTGTTCCTCAGGTGTGTCATCATTAAATAAACATGTCAACACACATGAGGACCAATGCAGATGCTTCCAGCTCCTTGACTGCATTTGATCAGTTATGTAATGATTTTCTACAGTCTTTCAGGGAAAGAAATATGAATATCTGCACACCTTATGTGTAGTTCTTGTGGCTTTGAGAACTCACAAACCTTCTCTGTTACCCCTTTCCTTAAATCCACTTCAGTACAATCTGAGTCGTGCTGTTGTTGTGCATTTATCTCACAGTGATCAAGAACTGGATGTCTGATCATTTTCAGCCTCTAAATGGCTCTAAAACCCAAGTGATGCTCATTGACTCTCCCCCATCAGCTGTGAAATAGACTCTATAACTTTATCTATCGATGGAGTTTCACAGCAAACTAAAACATCTTGGAGTCATTTTTGATGCTTCGCTGTCATTGGAGCCTTTTATTCAGACTACGGTTCAGACATCATTTTCCATCTGAGACATATAGCCTGTTTACGTCCTATCTTCTCCTTTTCTATTGCTGGGAGGTTGATCAGTTCCTTTGTTGTTTCACATGTTGACTATTGTAATGGTCTTCTTGCTGGAGATCTAAAACCTCCCTTAACAAACTACAATGTGGACAAAACTCTGCTGCTAGAATTCTGTCTGGGTTCAGGTCTGGTGATCATATTTCTCCTGTGTTGAGTCTTCACACTGGCTGCCTGTCAGACACCGTATTGATTTAAAGATCCTTATGTTAACATTTAAGGCTAATATGACTGGCTCCTCAGAACCTGTCTGACCTGTTATTGCCGTACACACCATGTCAAAATGTTTGTTCTTCTCAGTGTGGTGTTTCAGTTGTTCCCAGACACTGCTTCGCTCCATGGGTGATAGAGTATTCCCCTCATATGCTCCTAAACCCTGGAACTCTCTCCTGGCAGACATCAGGGGGGCAAATTCACTTACATTTTTAAATCTCTTCTAAAAACCTGTTTACTTGCTTTTACTTGATTTGATTATTTGTTTTTCTTGTGTTGTTTCACCTGATGTGATGTCTACTGTGAAGTAGAGGTCGACCGATATATCGGACAGATTTTGTCATTCTTTATATATCGGCATCGGCCGATATCCGTGTTTAGTAGCGCCGATTTTAAGTCAGGCACGTCCGCGGGCAGCCTCGTGTTATTGGCGCGGTGGAACGTGCTGCTGCCCCATGTGAAGGACCCCAAGCAAAACCTTTTGGAAGATCCAACAACAGTCCTGGCAGATAAAGGGAAGGCTTGAATTCTGATATCTCAAAGTCCTTTGGCCATATATCAACTATATATCTAGTAAACTATCAAGTGTTGCTTCACGTAGTGGAAGAAAAAGCAATAGCATAGAACCGCCGGGAACTGGCATAATGTCACAGCTGGTTGAAGGTTGGGTTACTTGCAGTTAACTTTAAGGACTGTAGAGGAACAGGACAGCAGCTTGCTTGCTAACATATTCGCCCCAATGTTCTAGGTTTTGTCCTGTATTGGAGTGGGAGAATTTCAGTCTGTGCGTGGGGTGGAGAAGGCCGCAGCTCTCACAAACACTGCAGCGGGATTGAGGGCTACGTTACTCACAGACAGCACCGTGCTTGGAGACACAGAGCTGTCCTGACCTGGAGAAGCCCAGAAGGGTGTATGACGTTTGTTTGATGCAGACAATAGCCGGGTTTCCATCCAACTTATTTGCATGAATGAAAATTCAGCTCAAAAATATGCGCATCTGCGTGTGTCCATCAACTGTGTAATGCCAATAAATATGGTCGTCAGCCTAATAAAGTGACGTGTTCCCACCAATGACTATATATATACATCTCACAGTTATTATCCTCATTAAACTGGTCTAACGTTAACCGCAAACAATGTTAGAAATCACTAAGAGTTTAGCACTGTCCTTACATTCAAGGATTTTTTTGGGTTTACTGGATTATGGTCATTTGGTTTGTCATTTGTAAGCAATCTGTTAACACGTGACATTATTCACTTTATCTGTGGAATAACAACTCCTTCTGTTGACAGCAGCTCGTGTTTATTACAAGTGAGATTTGACAGAAATTGAGTTTTTTCTGGTGGTTGTTTGGGTCCGTTAAGTGGTTTTCACATGAAGCATTTTACAAAGTCCCAGTAAACTGTGAGGCTTTGAAAGTTTCTTTATTGGTTGTTAATCTATTAAAATACAAATATAACTTATATATACTTAAATACATCATTTCACCTGATTTCAGTGATTTATTCTTATTGGCAAGATCTCTTAACCATTGTTTGAAAAGTCCACGTCTGATCTGCGCTCAATATTTAAAGGGACAGTTCACCTAAAATTAAAAGTAATAAATTGATGTTGATTGTAGTTCTCAAATGTTTTGACAATCACAATACACTTATAATGCAAGAGTTTTGTGTTTGTGTTTGTGTGACATTCCTGCATCTCAAATACTCCCCAACCAACCCATGAACATGAATATAGAAGATGAACTAAGAATCAGTACATGTGTGACTATCAGAGAGATGATCTTACCTCAGTGTCTCCAGTTTACAGAGAGGATTCTCCAGTACATCACAGATCAGCTTCACTCCTGAATCTCCTACATTATTACCAGACAGATCCAGATGTCTCAGGTGTGAGGGGTTTGATCTCAGAGCTGAAGTCAGAGCAACACAACCTTCATCTGTGATCTTACACCGACTCAACCTGTAGAGAACAATAACACACACTTCAGTCTCTCACTTCAGACACATACTGTAGATGTTTGTGTTGAAAGTCGTGATTAATGTTAAAGAATAAAACTAAAAAAAGTAAGATTCATTATTCTAAAAAAAATTGTAAGACTACTTTTGGAATAATTTCAGAAAAAAACGTTTCAAAAGTATCGACAGTAAATATAGTTTTAATTGAAATAAGTGTCTCACAGTAGTGTAAGTAACACGGTCCAGTAGATTATCATTCTTGTTGATATTCTAAAGTTGATATTTGATGATAGAAACTGAAGTTTCTACGGAGCGTGAGGATCAGTGTCATTTCACTTAAAGCTTCAATCGCCATGTTTTTCTTGTAGTCATATATATTCTGAACAAAATAAAGCCTCTCACGTCTCTTTCCTTCAAGCACAGACTTTGTGATCATTCAAAATAGCCAGAGATTGCCTTACCGGCTCACAGAGGTGTCAATCATGACACCTTGCTTTTTGACTGGATAAAGCCACCCAATGCCTGGCCAGAAACTTTTGATGGATGGTTGTTATAGCCAGCCACCGCACAATTAATCGCCATTTTACGCACGGAGAACAGAGCACAGTACATCATGTCGCTGTACGGAGCTCATTTTATAGGACGGATTTTCTCCAAAGTTTACAGCTGAACCTCTCCACCACGGATCGTCGACTTCGGAAGACTTATTTTGATGTTGAAAGTGTTTTGGAGCGGGTAATGAGGGTAATGAGGAGCAGCGATGATAAGCAGCAGAAAGAAGCGGAGACATGCATCTCAGACATAGATAGCTCGGTGTCGAGCGTCGATTCCGCAGAAGACGACATGTTTGTTGATGGACTTGATCCCGTGTAAGATCGGTTAGTTACAATATACTTTCTTGAATGCTTATAAATGTTATTATGGATCAGCAGTTTGTGTGTCATCATGTTAGAGCTTTTGAGCATAAAAATGCAAACAAGATACGAAGCTACATGGAAAGGTGAGATAGTTTCTTTAGACAGTTTATAATAGGCTACATAAAGTTATGATATTTATCATTATATTATACATAAGAATGTAAGATGCATAGAGTTTATTTGATCTGTGACGGGTTTATGTGAAGATATGTAGAAAAGTACTAGTTTTACAAATCATTTATGATGCATTGTAAGCGTGACGTATTTGACAAACAGGGATTGGTTAATGTAATATTAATGCTATTTATGTTGCTAATATTGTTTTTTTATATTTACTGAAATGTATGCTGCTAATAGTTGTTTTTTCTTTGTTGTTACTGTGCTGTCAAATAGGCCTTCAAATGACGACACTTTGTAAATACATTTGTTTTTCACTAATTGTATATTTACTATTACTAGAAGTTTACTGTAGATTTATTTCAGTAAAAACGTCTTGTTAAAAAAAAAAGTGAACTTTTTACTTTTGAAATGTTTATACATGCAGTGACTGTTACATAACATTATTATAACTGTTCAAAATAAAGGGAATTTTGTTAAAATGTGCAAATGTTGTTCTGAAAGAGTTTTTCTTGTGTGGTTAGGTGGGCAGAGTAGTTGTGAATTGATATGGAAAAATGTAGAATTAATTATGTCATTTGGTTACTTTGTGTCCATTTGGAGTCTCCAAGTGACGTTTTTGAAAGGACGCCTTGACATTTCTTGAAATAAAAGGTTACAGAAGCTACATTTTTGGGATTTTCATCCTCAAATTTGAATCAAACGATGATCAGACATTCAGTTTTATCTTTATGGTGTTTCCAAGCTCTTAATATTGTCACAGGTCAGACCACCAATATACTCTAGCCTAGAGGTCGACCGATATGCGTTTTTCAGGCCGATACCGATTATTTCCATGTGAATTAGACCGATAACCGATATTTTGAACCGATATATATATGGTGTAAAAACTTAAATTTATATAGAAATTAAGAACACAGGCTCTGAAACAATTTTAGTTCTGACTGAGAAATCTTAACACTTATATTAATAACAATATGTTCTGATGACTTAAACATTGCATACATTACTAGAGCTATTCAATTAATCATTTTGCTCATCATTGGATTAACTAGCACAATTTGAATTTTATAATAAGTGTAAATAATTGAATTGCCTTCATAGCTTTATTGTGTATGTTGTTGAAAAGGCCGCAAATGTTTTCATGAAGCTATAACATTAAAAGCATATTTTAGCCACACTTAGTTAGTACATTAGCCTATTCCTTGAGTGTATTGTCTGCACGACGGGCATTTAATCACAGCCACGTGTGTCTCTGAACATTTATGTGTATAAGTAAGTTGCGAAAAATAACTCGATCTAACGTTTGTCGCGAGCAGCTTAAGAGGCGGTGTGTGGCGTGCATGAGAGCGCTCTGACTGAAGGCCGACGATTCAAGTTCTTTATGCTTTAAAAGGGCTTGTATTTTTTTAAATGGCGTAACTTAAAATGACGTGCAAAACGCCAGCTCCATCAATTACAAGAAACGCGTCTGCAGTGTGCTGCTCGCTTGCAGAGCAAAATCATTGTTATACTATGGATGTGAATTATATCTACATGATGATAATAATGCGTAAATGCTGCGGAACCTGCAGGAAACCCGCAAAGCTGCTCCGAAATTCAGGCAGTAATTATAGTGAAGTGTTTTGCATCTTCAGTGTAGTGGATTGTGATTTATTTCAACGTCTGATGCTTTACCTCAGAGGGCATGAACCCGAAGCAGCTCCAGTCAGTAAGTGCGTTCGGTGCAAGAGTGAAAAAAACCTTCTGTTCCGCAGCCTCCTGCGTTGATTGGCCGGACTCGTGACTTAGTCCCAACAAATCAGAGGGGCAGTGGGCGGGCATTACTCTAGGCAACAAACTAGAGTGATGTGTTCTGACTGCTCTCACTAAACCCTTGGCTGCGTCAGAGCGAAATGGCGCATTTAAAAATTAAATGACTTTATCGGCAAATCGGCTTTGAAAATGACCGATATCGATTATCGGCTAAATCCTTAATATCGACGCCGATAATCGGCCAGTTCGATAATCAGTCGACCTCTACTCTAGCCCCGAACACCAGTACCACCTCGAGGAGACCCCGGAGTTCCCAAAAAGCAGACAGACAACAAGTTAAAAATGAGCAAATTGAATTTTATTAATTTAGTTTAAAACTGAGCACTCTAAAAACTAATCTTCTTTCCAGCTTCTCTCTCTTCCCCAGCCAGGGCAGGTGGACGACGGGCCTCTTACCCGTACTTCTCCTGAGGCCGGCCCAACACAACGGTAAGTATACAGGGGGAGCTTCCTTTTACAGGTCGTCAATGGTAAATATGCAGGGCAGACTTTCCTTGGCAGGTACGTAGCGACCCGTAGGCTGGAGGGGGGTTTTCTCAGAAAGGGCTTTCCTGTGAGAGCAAATATTAGGTGTGTGAATGAAACTTTCCTTCTTCAGCAAGTAAAAATGGTGGGTATACAGAAGGGGCTTTCTTGAGTGTACAGCGGCAGCTCTGCGGACAGGGCTTCCCTTCACAAGCACCACAGTAATGGAAGCAGAAGAGACGTTTCTATGCAAGTAGCAATGGTAAGTATGCAGACAGGTTTTCCAACATGGGCAAACAGCAGTAGACACAAAGGGCTTCCTGATATAAACAACAACGAAGATCCAGACAGGGCTTTCTTATACAGACGCAGCGGTGAGCAGGTAGATGTGTGGCCCGTCTAGATAGATCTTATAATAGCTATTTCCAGGTCATTAGTGGGGAACATCAGCTCTACCAGTAGACGGTACTCACGGTCACAGGCACGGACATCGGCAAGACAGGTGCTCCACACACTCCAATAATAGTCAAACCAATCCGCAGCAATACACACGTGTAATTATCCACAACACACAAACTGAAATCCAAGTACCCACAGCAACGTACCGCCGCCCCGACCGAGACCCGTCTCCTGGAGTCGAAGTGTCCGATAGTAGTATTCTCATTCGTGGGGGCATCCGTTCACATCCGTTTTCGTTTTCTCCTAGATCCTTTCACAGCATTTATTCCTCTTCAACCAAATTGAATAGTCCGGTCCTTTTACCCTTCTTGAACTCACTCTTCTTGTGTCCACTCGCTACACTGCTGCCTCTTCCTCCAACCGGAACGGGAATGAGAGCTCGACAATAGCAATAGCAACAACAATAACAACCACCAACCTCCTCTTCCTTCCTCCAACATCCCTTTTATAGCCCATCCTTCTCTGTTGAGTCCCAATCAGCCATCGCCACGTTTAACCGGCACACCTGACGCTTGTTTGCTCGTTGAATCCCCGGCCGAGCGATCCGAACTGGCTGGGTGTTTCCTTTAAATCGGTCCGGCGGGAAACCACCCTCACAAAAATAGTTCCGCTTGCCCGTTCTCCTGTTGTCACCCCGTGACAATATTTTCATCCATTTTTCTTAAGTGAAATTCATGTAAAGTAAGCAGAAGTCACTTTCATGAATGTTTTACCATGTTTTACTCTGTTTCTATGATACTTTAAGATATTATGGCTTTTGTGCAGCTCTAGTTTAATAAAGTACCAGAATTATGCAAATAGACCGTATGGTTTAAGAGCTGCTGGAGTTTTCATTTGGGTATGTCGTTTTCAGAAAATGCTCAAAAATAGGGCCGCTTGATAAGAGTAAAGCAAACTTCATCCTCGTCTTTTCATTTCATCCTTCTCTTGAATCCTAAAGCCTGACACAGACTGTGTGATTTCAGTGCTCTTATAAGATCGTGACAGATCACACTGTGTAACATGGATCTTATAAACCTCAGGACCACATGTATGATGATGACACCTACTGAATCATGGACTACAACACAAGCTCATAAACAAACACAAGATGAATCACACTTTGGCAGTCGTGCTCACAGAAGAAGAAGAGATCAATATGAGAGAGGCGTCATGACTGGTTTGCTTCTCTCCTCTTCTCTCTGAACTGTCATAAGCTGTATGTTAATAAGTCATAATACAGTCAAACACACAATAAATCTGTTCTTATGGACTCTTTTTCTTTTCTGTTAATAGTGAAACAGTGAGTGAACGTGAGCAGTTAAACTACATGTTAACCAGCAGTGACTGAACTCATCACATGTGTAACAAACTGTGTGTGTTTATAGACGAGCCGTGTTCATGTTCATATGTCCAGACAGTCACACATGTTTGAAATGAAAAAGGCTCAAACAAGGACAGTAAGTGATGAGCTGTTGAGACACAGTTGTGTATGTGCACATGTCATTGACGTGTCAGTGCGGTCTGAAGTCAATGTGCTGCTTCTTCCTGTCGCTCACTGAACACAGTAATGTGCTCCTGCTCTTGTGCTTAACATGTCAAACTCACCAGATTTATCACTACATGCTTTTATAATAACACAAGAAATCTAGAAACAAAGTCACTAACATGACAACACTGACTAGACGTCCTTCAGGACTGAGATAAGAAATGTTCCTAAGATTTATAAGTCATTGGATGAAAGAGAATGTTTCATTAAATCTTACTTCAGTGTCTCCAGTTTACAGAGAGGATTCTCCAGTACACCACAGATCAGCTTCAGTCCTGAATCTCCTACATTATTATCAGACAGATCCAGATGTCTCAGGTGTGAGGGGTTTGATCTCAGAGCTGAAGTCAGAGCAACACAACCTTCATCTGTGATCTTACACCCACTCAACCTGTAGAGACAAATGACAAACATTGCTGCTAAACATGAAATGAAAAAGAGAAAATTAAACAATAATAAAACAGTCAAATCAGTTTCTCGTTGTGTCTTTCCTCATATAAACACATGTGAGTGTAATAAGTGTAATATTGTTGTTGTGTTTGTGGTGAAACGCAGATGTTTGATGTTGAAGCTCATGAACATCAGACTGATGAAGAACACTGAAGAGTTTTGAGTTCTTGTTGAAGAACATCTCAGTGCTTTAGAGAAACTCCACACAAACAAAACAAAACCTTTGATAACACAAACACTAGATCAACACCATCAAACTGTGATGTGACATCTTTACACTCATCTGATTATAATTCACACATCAGATCCTCTGAATAATACACATCAACTCTCTGAACCGATGAAAAGATCTGATGCTGAGACACGACACCTGCTGTTTACATCTACATCAGAGAAATGAAACCCTTGATACTCTCTGGACATTTCTTCGATGTAGTGTTTATATTTTACTGTCTGATATGAAGCTTTATTTGATTTTGGGCTTTCTCATGCAATTGTTTGTTTGTAACAGGTTTGGTGACTAAGCTTGAAAGTGAGCGATGGTTACGAGGAATAAAACTGTGACAGTGAACTGAATGTTGTTAGTTTTACTTACTTCAGTTTTCTGGATTCTTTAATCACAGGCTTCAGTTTCACAAGAACTTCATCTGCTGTATTTTCATCTCCAATAAATTTCTTCAGATCAAGTTCATCCAAATGCTGATCAGACGTCAGCAACACAAACACTAAAGCTGACCACTGTGAAGAGGAGAGTTTGGAGCGTCCGACTGATTCAGATTTCACATAATGTTGAATCTCCTGCAGCAGTGAATCATCACCCAGTTCATTCAGACAGTGAATCAGATTGATGGATTTCTCTGGAGACAGATTCCCACTGATCTTCTGTTTAATGTACACAACAGTTTTCTCTTTCTTGAAGGAGCATCTTCTCATGTGTGTCAGTAATCCTGTAAGAGAATCTGATTGGACTCCAGTGAGAGACCCAGAAGAAAACGCAGGAAAAGATCCAGATGTCCATTCTGACTCTGTAAAGCTTTATCTACAGCTCTCTCATGCAGCTCAGATAATAAAACCTGTTCTGGTAATTTATGTTTCACTCTGTCCAATATTCTAAAAAACAGACCTGCTTCAAACACGTTTCTCTTGTTGTTTGTGACGGAGCTGTGAGCATAAAGAGCTGCGAGATGTTCCTGAACGCTCAGATGAACAAAGCAGTAAACTCCCCTGATACAAGCCAAACTCCTCTCTGAAGATCTGAGTGCACAACCCTGAGTACACTGATGCTTCTGCTACATCAATGCCACACTCTCTCAGGTCCTCATCATAGAAGATCACATTGCCTTTCACAAGCTGCAAAAGACAGTTTGGCCAGTTTGAAGATCATGTCTCCATCATTCTTCACTTCTTCTCATAGTCCTTCTGATGTGTGATGTTGGTCTGAATGATCAGGAAGTGGTGTACATTTGAGTGAGAGTCTTGGGGATCTCTCCTTCACTCTCTGCTTCACTCAACATTCTCTCTAGAACAGTGGCTGAAATCCAGCAGAACACTGGGATGTGACACATGATGTAGAGGCTCCTGGATGACTTCAGGTGTGAGATGATTCTGTGGTTCAGACTCTCATCACTGATTCTCTTGCTGAAGTATTCCTCCTTCTGTTTGTCAGTGAAGCCTCGTACCTCTGTGACTCGATCGACACACTCAGAGGGGATGAGATCAGCTGCTGCTGGTCTGGAGGTGATCCAGATGAGAGCAGAGGGAAGCAGATTCCCCGTCATGAGGTTTGTCAGCATCACGTCCACTGAGGCGGATTCACTGACATCACACAACTCACTGCTGTGAAAGTCCAGAGACACACGACACTCGTCCAAACCATCAAAGATGAACAACACTTTATATTCACCGCTGGAGATTTCCATTTCTTTTGTCTCTGGGAAGAAGTGATGCAGAAGATCTAGAAGACTGAGTGTTTGGTTCTTCATCAGATTGATCTCTCTGAAAGGAAGTGGAAATATGAGGTGGACGTCCTGATTCTCTTTCCCTTCAGCCCAGTCCAGAATGAACTTCTGCACAGAGACTGTTTTTCCAATGCCAGCGACTCCCTTTGTCAGCACACGTCTGATGGGTTTGTCTTGTGCAGGTAAAGCTTTAAAGATGTCGTTGCATTTGATCGGTGTGTCCTCTGTTGCTGTTCTCCTGGATTGTGTCTCAATCTGTCTCACCTCATGTTTCATTATGATCTCTCCACTTTCACTCTCTGTGATGTAGAGCTCTGTGTAGATCTCATTCAGCAGTGTTGGGTTTCTCTCACCTGATGTTCCTTCACACACACACTCAAACTTCCTCCTCAGGTTTAATCTGAACTGGTTGAGTGCTTTCTCCATATTCGCTCATGTACACACATCTGATCCTAGATGAGTCTGATCTCTTCTGCTGGACTGATCTGTATCAAAGGAACAATGATGGAACATTTTACAGTAGATGTTTGATAACTGATGTTCTGTCATGAGTCATGTTCAGCATGGTGGTGTGCATGACATATAATGTATTTGGTCTTGGCGGAATAGATCTGCTACGCTGCTGATGCTAGTAAGGAGATTTGCTCTTGCCAGTATATAGACAACATGCTGCTGCTGCACATATAACATGAATGAACCACATCTTACGAGGTCCTTGTAGCAGATCTATACAGGTGGAGCTGGGGAAGGAGGAGGGTTCTGAAAGCGCTGCAACAATCACTAGCTGAGATTTAAACGTAGAGCAGCAAGCTCATTGGCTGATGATAAGGAGGGAACCAATCACTTCACCGTGTAGTAGTTATTATGTCAGATAGGTTTAGACTTCAAGACTGCGCCATCTAGAGTTTCATGGCAGAATTATTCATTTTTATACAATTCTGAATGGATTATATATAGCACAGAAACCGCACACCGAGCACATTTATAATTACTAAAGAGCTGTCACTCATCTTCATCGAGATCTCTAGCACCCCAGAACCAGGTCTAGTAATAATTTACGCAAGGAGTACAAAAGCCCCGACATGGAGTTGATAAATATAATGGAAAGATATATATAGAGACAAAAAGTCTCAAAAAAGTAGAAGCTTCCTCTTCCTGACTGCGAGTGGAGGTTTATATTCTCAGTTTTTTAGCTGAAGTTTGTACACCGGAGCGACGCCGATCAAACAGTCATGTCAACCTGAGCTGAGCGGTCTTTAGACATTTTAAAATGTAATGAGTCATGACAACTAGCCCATAAACAAACTTAAGATAAATCAGTGTAAAAAATTAATTCAATAAATGTACCATATCCAATGCATGAATTTAATCACATTTGTCATAATCATTTACTTCTTATGGGGGTCCCTTATGCCTTATGGGGGGTCCGGGATCCCCCCAGCCCCCTTCAATTCGAGCACTGAGCTTATATAGGACCCAGTCTAGTATGTTGCATGACTATTGTTTAACGTTGATCCGCTGCACCTGATGTGACCAGAACTGACGCTTGATGACTCTACAACACTCTTAAATCACCATGGAAGAGATGTTACTGTATTTCAGAAAAGACAGATGATTGGTCGCCGTATAAAGCACAGAAAACAACTCAACAGATACAAATACTCAATATTTTACCGTCAGTGTAATAATTCTCTAAATGTAGGTCAGTGTTTTAGATGGAAGATCGACTAACTTACCTTATATAATGACGGTGTTTGTAGATCTTCACCCTGTCTTGAACAGAGAAAGTGAAATTATTTTAACATTCATATACCAAGACTGTGGGCGTGTTTCTCATGAACATTTCCAGTTAACTCCGATGACGCCAGAACAACACGTGAAACTGGTTTTTCAGAAACCACGAGACAAAGACACTACAGTGTGTGTTGAGGAAAACACTATTACAGCTTTGGAACTAAACAGATTTACATCCATCTCTTTATTCACCTGTTTTATACCTTCTGTTATGAAGAATTCTGAGTGTACGTGACTGAGATTTACTTCTTTTTCTTTTGAATATCGAAAATGTACTCTGGCTGGTCTTTCATGTTTTATTCACATACTATCCATCTCCTTGCATTTTAAATACGAATTAATATGTTTCAAATCATATGCTGAAATATGTGCCCTTAAAAGAACCCGGATGGTAAAACTGTGACATGTAGATCTATTGCTGCATCATAATTCATCTGCTTCAACTATTCTCTAGAAGTGTGAAGTGTGTTTTTGTTATGAAAAATAAGACTTTAGTTTAGGACAACAGTAAGAAGTCACTGGTGACACATACAGATCTCATTTGATGGGATGTTTAGACTCAGTCTCTCAAACCTTCTATAGCGCCACCAGCAGCTGTTCAAACTGTGACATATATTTCATATTTCAGTATCAGAGATATTTCGGTGACAATCCACCTTTCTGAGATCAAAACAGATCACCTACCAGATTTGAGCAGATCCAGTGAGACATGTTTTGTGATGATGAAAATGTCTTTCTTGTGATCCGTCTTCCACACATCTGAGCTAAATGTAAATGTTGATCGTGCAAGAGTAAATAAAGTTCCTTTACTCTTATTTAAGAACGTTTGAACAGTCTTCTTCATTTGATGTATTTGGGTCTGAGATGTGGGATCAGCGAAGAAAGAGAAACAAAGTTTGCAGTTTAGTTTAGCATTGTTGTCTGGTCAGTTGTGCAAAGCACTTCATCTTTTGTTAATAAAGAAGCTCATTCCCAACAAACTCTTTTATCTTGTTTTTATTTAGTCTTTAAAAGGTATTTAGCTCCACATCTACTGAATCCTTTTGTGTTTTGCGTACAGTTGTTTTGCGGCACATAATAGAAATAAAACCTTGTTTCAGACGTTTTCAAAACTTGAAACAGAAATTGTGTGTAAACAGGTTCATATAATCTCTAATGATAACATGAATACCTATGTAAGGTGTGGTGAAGGAGGAACACTGAAGGAGTTGTCAGGACGTGAGTGAAGGAGGACAAACAGGTGAACAAGTTTGAACGGGAACACATTTCATTCCCATTTCACTTCAACTAGTTTCTAACACTATGACTTTAATACATGAGTTGCTCATTTGTAATATTTGTTATTTATTTTTCTTTTCAACACCCTGTTTTTAGTGTAAAATGCACAAACCAGAAGCAATAATACCCAACAAATGGAGAAGGGAAGGCTCTTTACAGAACATACACTTATTTTATTGTCATGTGTCCATTCATGAGGAATATGGTCCGTGATGGATGTGACAAAGCTTACCTGACTATGACATTTGACCTGTATGGTGAAAACCTTTAGTAGAAACTTGATTTGTCATCTTAATGTTGATATTTGCATGAAATCGCCCACATAAAGCACATATATTTCAGAAACATGTATGCGAATGTTTTTCACACAGTGTTCTCACCTTTGTATCTTTCTGCATGAACATAATTTAAAATATATTTAAAAGCTTGTGCGACATCATACTGTAAGCTATGTATTGATAGATTTTATGGGTCATGTGAAGCATCAATCCTGCATTGTTTGATGAATTAACTGATGGTTAAAATGATTCAGTTTAAAGATCATTTTGTCTTTCTTTGCTTTTATATTTTCCTCACATTGTGAAACATTTACAGTTTAAGGAATGTGAAGGAACAGGTTTTGTATAAACGACTGATCGAGTTACACACACCGTCAGTTTAAAGTTTTGAGAAAATAAATGTTTGTTAAAGTGAAATCCCATCACTCCACTAAATCTTTAAGTTGTTGTAAGCCTATAGTCCAGATGAAGCAAACTAAACATCACACACGCAGAAGGCTTAAAGCTGTTTATCAGATAGAATGATGTGAGGGTGTGACGTCTGTTCAAGTGTAATGTGACAGAAAATAAAACTAAACCACAACAACAGAGCTGAAGGTGAGTGCTGGAAGAAATACAGTCTCTGTTATTTACTAAGATCACATCCTTACAGACTTCTTTAATGCTGACACGCGTCACTTTCATCAGGATTGTGTAGAATATGAACTTGAAATATCTTTAAACTGTTCACTTGTGTATTCACATGTATCTGGAATTATGAGGATCACTTTCTACATGTGGTATCTTTAAAGCTGGTTTTGTGTATCTGTGTGATATATTGTTGTGTTTTTCATGAATGTACATGTTTATACAATCTCTAATCATAACATGAATACATATGTAAGGTGTGGTGAAGAAGGAACTCTGGAGAAATAGTCAAGAGTGACGAAAGAGACTAACACGGAACAAGTTTCATTTGCGATTCCATCTACTGGTTTTCTAACCGTCTGTGAGTATATGACATGTTTTATTATCTGTGTTTTATTATCTGTGAGTTGCTCATTTGTAACATTAGTTGTTTTTTATTTGTCTTTTTAGCACCTGACCTTCAGAGATGAGGTTCATTTGTGTGACTTTCCTGATTATCTGTGGGATTACAGCTTTAAAAGCAGGTGATCTTGAGAGAGAGGCTTGTTCTCAACTGCCGCTAATATCTATAATGTTTTCTATCTTTTCATTTTGATGTAGAAATGTACATTCATTATTTATCACTTGTTTAAATTCATGTTAGAGAAATACATGTATATGTGTTACAGTAATGCAGAAACAAATTCATTATCTGTGGTCCATTGTTTTGCTGGTTATTCTGTTTGTATCATGACAGTAAACATGAAGCCCGGACATGTGTCTGTCTCTTCTATCAGATCAGTATGGTTTAGTTGGACCTTCAGCTTCTCTGATCACTGTCGTTGGTGAAGATGTGATTCTGCCGTGTTCTATCAAACCCAACATCAGTGCTGTAGACATGAGAGTCGAGTGGTTCAGACTCGATCTCAAAGGCTCAAGAGTTCATCTGTATGAAGATCACAAAGACGTAAACTCAGATCAGCTTCAGTCCTACAGGGGAAGAACTCGACTGTTTCAGAAGAACTAGAGAAAGGAAACACATCCCTCAAACTCTCAAGAGTCCAGATGTCTGATCAAGGACTTTACAAGTGTTTCGTTCAGTCTCAGTCCTGGTATGATGACGTCACTGTCGATCTCATTGTTGAAGGTGAGCAAACACATGTATGTTTACAGCGTTTAAACCGGTGTTAAATGAATCCCTGTGTTTAAAGACGAGGCTCTGATAATGCCCATGACATTAAGAGAGTTTTTCTGTGCATTTCTCTTTAGTGAAAGTTCATGTGAACCGTTCTTAACTTTATCTGTGTTTATATTTCTAATCAAACAGTAAGTTGCAGTTTTGTTTCACAGATAAAATGCTTCTCTCTTGGAGGACATCAGTGATCTTGATTTCAGTTGCTGTTTTGCTTTGTGTGATCACTGGAATACTGACAGCTGTGTTTGTCTATAAAAGAGAGGTAACATGTTTGTTTTATCAGAAATATACAACTATATATAGTGCAGTATTATAATAAATGCTGTTTGTTTTGATAGTGCAGTATTAATGATAATAAATGCTGTTTGATATATAGTGCAGTATTAATGATAATAATGCTGTTTGTATATAGTGCAGTATATAGTGCAGTATTAATAATAAATGCAGAAATAACTATATATAGTGCAGTATTAATGATAATAAATGCTGTTTGTTTTTAAGTATAGTGCAGTATTAATGATAAATGCTGTTTGTTTTTAAAGAAATATTCAACTATATATAGTGCAGTATTAATGATAATAAATGCTGTTTGTTTTATCAGAAATATACAACTATATATAGTGCAGTATTAATGATAATAAATGCTGTTTTATCAGAAATATACAACTATATATAGTGCAGTATTAATGATAATAAATGCTGTTTGTTTTATCAGAAATATACAACTATATATAGTGCATTAATGATAATAAATGCTGTTTGTTTTATCAGAAATATACAACTATATATAGTGCAGTATTAATGATAATAAATGCTGTTTGTTTTATCAGAAATATTCAACTATATATAGTGCAGTATTAATGATAATAAATGCTGTTTGTTTTTAAAGAAATATTCAACTATATATAGTGCAGTATTAATGATAATAAAATCAGAAATATTCAACTATATATAGTGCAGTATTAATGATAATAAATGCTGTTTGTTTTTAAAGAAACAACTACTGCTGGAAACTAGACTGCACACATCTTTATAAAACAATGGGAAACGTTTGAAGTTGTTTTTCCTTTAGTTGTTCAGAATAAATGTATATTATATTCATGTTTTTTTTCTTCAGAACAAGAGCGTCGGAAACAAATCGAGGACCAGAGAATACAGAGTGAGAAGAGAATAATAGAAAAAGGTAATTGTATCTTTTGTCTTTTTAAGTTGTTGATATATTGCTCATATAAAAACTGTTTCGATCGATTAAATGTTTAATAATAGATGCTGTAATCACATAGACACACACACGCTTGTCTTCCAATCTTGAATCAATCTTGAATTACAGTAAAGAGTGTAAAACAGGTGAATTACAGCAAACCTGCAGTTCAATAATAACACAAGATTGACGTTTTGCTGGTTTGAGCTCCTGAATAAAATAAATAGGTATTATGGGCTGGAATCATTCACAACTTCCACACACAAAAAGATGAAGAAAAGTCTTGATGTTTCCAGTCTACAGTAAGACAAACATCCTCATCCAAACATCAATCTTTGTGTGGGGATTAGATTCAGGAAACAGACTAAAAAAAATTACTTTTATAAGAACATTTATTCTGGATGTGCTGTGACTGCATTGGGTGTTATTTCTGATACAAGACTTCACACGTTTACATAAGACGTGAAAATGTGTCTTTATAGTGTGTTACTGTATCTGTTTGTGTTCATGTAGATGAAGATCAGATCACATAAACACTTTAATACATTTCATTATAAAATCATTCTTTAACTCATGCCAAAATTAAATAAAACAAATAATTTACTCAGATATCAAAACATGATCTTATTTAATCGTTTATGTTTGTAATTGTTGTTGCTTTTGTTTGTTTTATTGTTTGTATAATTGAATGTTGTTTTCTTTAGAACAAGTTAAACTTCTACAGAAAGAGAAGAAGACAGTAGAAAGAGGTGAATTTGTTTTAATGGCTTTAGCTTTCATTATCAGATTTGCTTTAACTTGCAAACTAATTGAAAAAAATGTATAGATTATAATATAGATTGTATGTTATTTTACTGCAAGTGATTTGACATGTTTGTGATTATTATTAAGTATAATTCTGTTATTGACTCTGTCTGTGTGTTTTTAGCGATTCCACTGTTAAAAAAACATGCAGGTAAGTGAAAGTTTCATCTCATCTTTAAAGTCTAATAGATCTGCAGCTGTTAAACGTGACCGTATGTGATCTTACATCTTACATTCAGTCATTTAGCAGAAGCTTTTATCCAAAGAGACTCACAGAGAGTTCAGGGAGCAATAAAGTCACATGTCATACAGGAGAAATAACACAATAGCTGATAAAACCAAATTACTGGTTTCAACAAAAGCCAGAACAACACCTGTTGAGAGAAAGAGAGAGAGGTTTTCTCCTCACATTGAATTTTTCATCCGTGTTCATTTGTTCATTTCTGTTTATAATGTGTGTTTATTGCTCTGTAAAGTGGCTTCTAGAAACACACAAACCAGTCATATTCTTCTCATCTGCTTTACACATGTTATCTATATTTCAACAGTGGAAGTGACTCTGGATCCTGATTCGGCTCATCCACGTCTCACAGTGTCTCCTGATGGGAAACAAGTGAGATTTGAACAAGACCTGAGAATAATGGAGGACAGAAATAAAGAGGGAAAGAACAGGTTTGATGAACGTCACTGTGTTCTTGGAAAGGAAGGATTCTCCTCAAGGTGTTTTTACTTTGAGGTGGAGGTGAAGGAGTTAGACGAGTATCATGTGGGTGTGGCCAGAGAATCTGCGAACAGGACGGGATCGTTCAGTCTGAAGCCTGAGGATGGATACTGGACTGAGCGTTTGAGAGACAAGAACTATAAGACAAGTGAGAATCCATTTACTCGTGGACATATGAGCGAAGAGCCTCAGAGAGTCGGAGTGTTTGTGGACTGTGAGGAGGGGCAGGTCTCCTTTTATGATTTGGACTCCAAGTGTCATATCAAATGTTTTACTGATCAGTCTTTTACAGAAAATCTATATCCTGTTTTATTTGGGTCCTCGTTTATGTCGAAACTCCGCCCCCCTCACCATCTGTAGTGATGTCTCATGAGATCTGATGACGATCGGATTTTTCCCAAACTAGAATCCCCCTGCGAGGGAAATCACAGACCCCTTTGAAGACACGATAGTTTCTGTAACTTGACATATATTATGTGATGATGATGATAGTTTTTTGCTGAAGTAAGTTTTGGGCATGTATCCAGTGGTGTAGCATGTGTGTATGTAGGTGTACGGGTGCACATGGGCCGGGCGGATTGAAAACACTGAATACACCGGCGACATGTGAAGCTGCGTAACATGCCAGAAACATCCCACAGTCATGTCATTCTCAACACAATTCAACTCATTGTGGCCATAGAGTTCATGTCAGAGTTTTATCTGCACCTTGGGGAGCTGAAAGGACTCAATGAGAGAAGCTCAAACTTAGCTTGAGAAGAGTCCAGAGAGATTTCTGAGAAGAGTTTAGTTGAATGTCGACTGTAGCTCGGAGCTTTCCTGTGGCTCAGTGGTTACATCATGACGCGAGCAACATCGAGGTCATGGGTTTGATCTCAGATTGCACATCAGGAGCAAATGTACAGTACAATGCAATGTAAGTCGCTCTGGATAAAAGCGTCTGCCAAACGCATAAATGTAAATGGAGTTCACTGGTACAAGCATCTTAAATGTAGAGAATCAATGGACATATGCAGGTTATTCTGAGGCCATTGATATTTAATCCAGAGAAAAACTCTTTGCATTCAGATTCTATTGTAAATTTGATCACGATTAAAGAATTGAACCCGTGACCTCTTGGTGTGTCTCGCATCATGAGCTTTCAGTGAAGAACACGATGTGATAAATATCTGTGAGACATCTTTCATTTTCAGTATCACTCCAATGGACTTTCACTGTAGAAATGATCTCAGTATATTGTTGACACCTTCATTTCTCAAGACTCATGTTTAATACTTCATCAAATCATCAGAATGTGTTTATACCTTCAGTCAGTTTGTCAAGTCCTGCCAAAGTTCTGAATGCAGTTAGTCTGAATGTTCACGGTTCATTACGTTTCTCAGATTAGACGGTTTGTATCTGTTGATGTGACGACAACGTGTGATCATGTAAAAAACAACTTAAAACTTAAAACACCATGTTGTCAAATCATTTTTGTTACGTTATTTAATTATTTATTTAACTGGTTTTCTTTGTTATTGGGCACTTTGTTTTTGCATCTTTAAATAAATCATGTTTGACACATTATTTAGTTTATTCTTCTTCTAATACAGAGAGAGAGGAGTTCCTTTAGCCTACATCAAATATTGTAAGATGAGAAAAATATACTCTTTAGTGTTTGGTGTTTGACTAAAGGCCACATATTGTTTTGTTAATTCCATAAATACATTTACTTGTGAAGCATCAGTTTCACTGGAACTCCATTGATTTGAGTGCAGTAAAAATACTTCAGTGAGCTTCAGAATCCATGTAGTGGAGCAGCTTGATAGATCGTAGGATCTGAATCCTTAAAAGAAACCTGTGTGTGTGTCTGTGTGTGTGTGTGTGTGTGTGTGTGTGTGTGTGTGTGTGTGTGTGTGTCTGTATGTGTGTGTCTGTGTCTGTATGTGTGTGTCTGTATGTGTGTGTGTGTGTGTCTGCATGTGTGTGTGTGTCTGTGTGTGTCTGTGAGTGTGTGCGTGCGTGTGTCTGTGTGTGTGTGTGGTGTGTGTGTGTGTGTGGTGTGTGTGTGTGTGTCTGTAGTGTGTCTGTGTGGTGTGTGTGTGTGTGTGTCTGTGTGTGTGTGAGTGTGTGCGTGTGTTGTGTCGTGTGTGTGTGTGTGTGTGTGTGTGTGTCTGTGTGTGTGTGTGTCTGTGTGTGTGTCTGTGTCTGTGTGTGTGTCTGTGTGTGTGTGTGTGTGTGTGTGTGTGTGTGTGTGTGTGTGTGTGTGTGTGTGTGTGTCTGTGTGTGTTGTCTGTGTGTGTGTCGTGTGTGTGTGTGTGTGTGTGTGTGTGTGTGTGTGTGTGTGTGTGTGTGGTGTGTGTGTGTGTGTGTGTGTGTGTGTGTGTGTGTGTGTGTGTGTGTGTGTGTGTGTGTGTGTGTGTGTGTGTGTGTGTGTGTGTGTGTGTGTGTGTCTGTGTGTGTGCGTGTGTCTGTGTGTGTCAGTGTGTGTGCGTGTGTATTGTGTATTTTCTTTGTGTTGTATTTAAATCATTGTTCTGTATCATTCTTCTACTATTTTTCTCTATATTTAGTTTCTTAGATTACATTCATTTCTTTCTCTCTAATTCTATATTATTTTTGAACGTTTATTCTTGTGTTGGATGCTGTATTTGTATTGTCTTCACAAGTAGATTTGAGTTTCCATCGGTCTCATACTCAAGGTTCTTTATAAAGTCACGAGACAATGTTGTGAGTCATTTCCACTATAATTCCACCCGGTCTCAAGGCAGAACTTGACATTTGTGTTCATGGACACCAGTTTCCCCTTTTCTTCGTGCCAGTCAGCACAGTTTATTGTTCCTGTCACTAGCACAACTCTTCTTCCTGCACTCGGCACGACTTTGGATAAACATACAACATGTTTCTGACCTGATACCACAGGAAGTCTTACATATTTCACAAGATGGCTGTAAGCTGCCCCTTACCCCGCTCACACCGTACAACCAAAGGCGCGAAGGCTAATTTTGCTAAATCAAACAGATTTTACGAGGTGGCTAAGCAACGGTAAAGGTCCTTTAAAGATGCAGAAACAGTATCGAGTAACTGGAGATCCACTGCTTCATTTTGTGGAATTACTCTGGAGAGAATCGGGCACGCGCATGAATGCATAATAACATCAAGCGCTCTTGAAACAAAGTCAAGATAACACGGAAGAAAGATCCTAAACGTGTAGGGGCAGGAGGTGCCTTAAGCGTGTGCCAGAGCCAAAGTCAGGATCTGCCGCTACACGTTCAGACATATAAACCCCATTCTTCCTTCCTGCGAGTCCCTGCGATCATGAAGCTCTGTCCATGACACATTGTGATTGTATCTATGCACCAGTCCTCGGCAAAAACAATAAAGATCATTGGCACCAAAGTGCGTCTGCCAGTGATGAGGAGAAAAATGCTGATCTTGTAGTTCAAAAAATTGCTCAGACAAAGAAGGTCCAGGTGTCAAAGATTGAACTTTATTTGTTCAAGTCAAACAAAGTGAGATGTTCCCAAAGCATCTGAAAATCGGGTGTTTTCCAACCTCTAGTTATACTGAAACTACTCAGAGGCGTTTCCTTTCATAACCAATCAGGTAGATTCCCGCTATCTCTTATTTTTAATATCCAACTGTTTTGTCTGAGACCATTATTTCAAGGCAACAGGGTTTTTGATCTAATGGTGGAACGTCAGCATTGATTCATTTTTTTTTAAATAAGCTGCACCACCAGGTCTTTGGTCTGATAGTGGAAGTTCAACCTTGCCTCCTTTTTTTAATAAGTTTTGACATATTTGGGTCAGGTCTTTAAAACATCACGCTGAAAATGGTTAAAATATTTTTATGAAAACAAGTACTACATAAGTATATGTATGTTGATTCTATCATTCAAACAATTTTGATTCTAATACTCATCTAAGTTAATGTGATTTCTGATCTACTAACACAATTATGTTACAAACATTCCTATGAATACTTCTTTATAACCGGGGTGAATAACAGTGCCCAGTGCACGTTAAATATATCTAAATATGTCTTGTCTGTGCCCAAAATCACTCAGAAATTACACAATACCTGCAGGAAGATGCCGATATGACAGGTTGAGTTTCACTCCGGGCGGCTTCAAAGGTCGACCAATGTCAACTAGTTCTACACTGACATCACTCCAGTGCAATGAACGGCATACAGGTGAACATATGGTGTGTTTAAGTCATGTAGAATAGATTTTATACACCAGCTGAATGTACTTGTGCATGTTTTCTACCAGTGAGCTGTAAATCCTGGACATTTAAAGTGAATTATGATTGATTATATTTGTATCTATGACACTTTTGATATCTTTTATAAGTGTCCTCTGCCAGCTCTGTGTAGTGAGCTGTGTTATTCCAGTCGACTATTATTCAGTTCAGACTTCAGCAAGCTTTATGACATCAATCCCTGTACCAGATCAACATTAATGTTCAACATCACGTTTGATTACAATTATTCAGTAGATTTAAACTGTTTCTATATATACTGCATATAGTAACACAAATGAACTTTGAATTCCATCACATCTCTTTTGAGGGTAAACATTGACATTTAAGTTCACCAATGGAACTGTTAAAATACAAAATATCCAGAAATGTGCTCAAAGAAATGTATTGAGGTGTATGGGACACAAATATCGTTGGAATCTGGTTCTGATGCTGTTTTTTGCATCTGGGCCTTTTTACATCACTTTAAGTTGCACACAAGCTTCAAAATCAACACTCAAACTAATGTGAAAGGGGCAAGACAAGTTGTTCACGTGTTAGAATATTTGCTCGCTTTTGAGACATCAGAATTTCTAGGCCAGTGATGTCCAGCATGTAAAAATTGATCTGCGTGATGCAATATGGATGTATTAGGATTTCTCACCGTGTCAATGCTGGGCTGGATGCTCCGTATATGTTAGAAATATTTTTGGAGGTTAATTTGATAATGAAATGAATCTTCACAACAGTAGTCACTCCATTAAGAGTCTTTCACTGGTGTATATGCAGTGTCTTCTTCTACGCATGAAGCGCATATTCTTCTTGAAAAACTATTAGTCAAATGAGCCTGAAGTTCAACACTGCAGTGCAGAAGCTGCACAACCGCCGACTCGTGACCTCTACAGCTCAATGACAACTATAATCATACAAATATAACACTTCAACATTTCTTAAACTAAACAAACCATAATGGTTTTGTGATAAATATCATCTGTATGTGCTTGGCCTGCCGTTGAGTGCTCATAGCCACACATACAGTATATTCCTCACTGTGTTCGTGTTTAATGAATCATTGTTCTGTCTGTATATAATGAGTTCAAGTGTAAATGTATATCTGCGTGTACACAGGTTTGGTCGATGAGCGACAGCAGAAGGTTGTGTGCAGCTGGAAAAACCTCATTCCTGCAGATCTCAGAGCAGTCGACAGTCAACAGCGCTGATGAGTTACACAACTAGTCAACTTGGATCCGATGGCATCCGCTCCTGCTCCAGTTGGGACTCACTGCTGTAGACAACAGACACATCAATCACAGTTTAACATCTAAACCATGTGTTGAATATTCATGAGATGGGAATGAAATGTGTAAGATAAGTGAGCTGGTTCTGGTCTCAGATAAGATGGAGGGAAGCGTCACACTAATGCAATATTGCTCGAGCAGGAGTGTAATATGGCTCTATAACAGTATGGCTGTGATGAAGCCTGGACTAGGCCTTTACATTTACATTTAGTCATTTAGCAGACGCTTTTATCCAAAGTGACTTACAGATGAGATAAACAATGGAAGCAATGGAACAACATGAGGACAACAAAAGCATGAATGCCATCAAACACTGGTCTCATACAGCCCACCGCAGTATACAGAGCAAAGTGTTTTAGAAAAGAGACAGAAGTCAGAACTGAGCGCTCAGGTGTTGAGGGAAGAGATGTGTTTCAGACGCTTCTTAAGCCTGGCTCACATTACAGGATTCTCGGACAGATTTTCTCCTGATTTCCCCTCCCGAGAATCTTTGAAAAAATCGTGTCCAGGACCTCAAACGAGTCCGAGGTTCAGCCCAGATTATCACGTAATGTGAGGCGTTCACAGATCAAATCTTAAACCTCCTGATCTGATTATTGGATGACAGGGGAGGTCTACGGTCTCCTCACGGCTCGGAGCGCTGGAGATGAGGAGAGCCTGAGACAGCTAGGACCAATGTAGCCCACAGCATCAGAGACGCCAAGAGACAGAACTCCAGGACAATTAGCCCATCGCTTCAGCGACAGCAGAGACACTCGGAGCCTGTGGCAGGGGATTCAGACCATCAGGGACTACAAGCCCCACCGCAGACCTGTGACAACACCATCTCACCGGTTCAATGAGCTGAACGCCTTCTTCGCTCGCTCTGCACAGAAGACTTCACCTCCTGCTGGCCACCAGGTGAGGACGCTGCCCCTGGACAGTGTGAGGAGATCCCTCAAAGGGGTCAATGCACGAAAGCTCCAGGTCCTGACAACAGTCCGGGGCGCCTGCCGAGAGACTGCTGTAGAACTCACTGATGTCTTCACAGACATTTTCAACATCTCGCCGAGTCCACACATGCTTCAAAGCTACCACCATCATTCCAGTTCTGAAAAAGTCATCTCCATCCTGCTCATCCTATTCTCATGAAGTGCTTTGAACGGCTAGTCCTGCACAACATCAAGTCTGTCCTCCCCCTCCCTGGACCTCTTCCAATTTGCATATCGCTCCAAGCGCTCGACCGATGATGCCATCGCCTGCCCTCATGCTGGACTCACTCACCTGGACATAAAAAAGCAAAGCCCTCTGCATTGCAGGTGATCTCACCCACCCGACACACCGCTTCAGGCTGCTGCCATCAGGGAGGAGACCAGCAGACTAAAGGAGAGCTTCATCCACCAGGCAGTCAGGAAGCTAAACTCCCTCCTGACCCTGCCCCCCCTCCCCTCTCTTGACCCATGCACCCGTGAACTCTGACCTCATCCCCCCACAGCACACACTGACCCCCACCGCTCACTTTATGCAGCCTTGGACTGCTCACTAGCTCATTGAGCATCGGTCGGCCGCTCTTCAACGACCTCTGACAGGTTAAACAGAGCCTGCTCTTTGTCACTTAAACAGACCGATCAGCTCTTTGCACTGCCTCACATCTGCACTGTTGTGTGTTTCACTGGTTTCACTCCATTTCATATCTTCTTATTTGTTTTTAAATATCCCTGCTTGTAATAGTTGTATTTGACATGAATGTATAATCTGTATTTTTTATTGTTGCCTGTTCTTGTGATCAAATTTGTGAATTCTACAGAAGACCATTGATGGAAAAGGAAACAACATGAAACAATTAAATGTGAGGGATTTAAAAAAACGGTCATTTTAATATATTTATTGCCCTTTTCTCCACTTGAGCCCATTCCCCTCAAAACGTCTGTGCACGTCCCTGTGAAAGAACAACTTGTGAAGTTGTGAACATGATTGTGTATATAATGTTTCCTCCAGAACATTCCACAACCGCACACATAAGGAACAGAGCCGGGGAGAAGTCGCGTCAGTTTAACATGTATGTGGGAGCGACTAATATGTCCACAAACCACTTCAAAGCGTCAATCCAGAAATGAACCAATGACTTTAACGCTCAAAAAGTGCCCACTATAGTTAATGGGATTCGGAAAGCTGAGGAGGCATTTTCCACTCGTTCATGAACTTCATTCACACACCACGGCAGCCAAAAATGTGCAAGTCATTGATACACACAACAGAACAAAAACAACAATAATGCGCTTCCCTTGAGAGTCCCTTAACATCTGACAGAACTACAGAAGGTCTTTCCTGAAGTGTATGTTGCACAACATATAGAGCAAAAAGATGTCGAGGACGAGTGAGATGAACAGAAGTAACGTTAGTAGAATCCCATATTCAGTTAGATTGACATTGACTCATTCAACTGCTGTGAACACAGTTATAGTTATTTTGACAGAGTCTCGAGTCGTCTGTCACCACATGTGTAATCCACGATGTGAGATTTCAGTTGATCTCTACCGTGCAACATATATTTGGGCCACTTTGGCATTGCGATCGCTTCAATATACAAGATCTGGTCCTTTCTCTCAACAGGTGTTGTTCTGGCTTTTGTTGAAACCAGTAACTTTGTATTGGCACTTAATGTATTATTTCTCCTGTGTGACATATGCTTATTGCTCCTGAACTCTTTGTTAGTGGCTTTGGATAAAAGCTTCTGCTAAATGACTGAATGTAAATGTTATCGCGCCAAAACCCGTCACTCATGAGCCATCACATGATCTCAACTGTAGATTGATTGACAGGTGAGGTCTCCCTATCTCAGAGCTGATTGGTTAAACTGAACCAATAAGGGCTGTGTTAAGGAAGAGCGTGTTTATGACTGCACTGCACATTATTTTCAAACGTTTAGAAATAACTTGACAAATGAAAAGCAAAGAAAAGGCAAACTCTCCGGTCTAACCCGTTCAAAAGATGCCCAAGTGGGCGGGAACTCACCCAATCTGGCAACACCACCGGAGTCTCCTCAGTGTTTGAACCAATCAGAAGCAGCGGACTCAAGACGTCACAGGGCGTCACCTTCCGGTACAACAACTGAAAGCGTCTGAGGGAAAATGTTCTTTTGTTATGATTCACTTGTACAAAATGATTGAAAATCCAAATCCTAATAACACACGAGAGGCTTTTTGTGTTGTGTGTTTAAACAGAGCCGAGTCCTCTGAGCATCTTAAAGATGATTTATATTCACATAATAAACTCTTCAGAAGTGATGCACACAAACAAATGTGAACCAGAAATGTGAATTTTGATGTTGGAAGACTCAGATGTTCAGGTTTTAAAAGTAGAACTACATTTAACTGGACATGAGATCTTATAAAATGTGTTTGTGTAGTGACGCTCTAAAACAACAACAACAGGCAAACACATCAGTCTGATGTCTGTAGTGACGGAGCTTTGTGTGATTTATCAGACACATGAGCACATCTGAACACCACCTGTGAACCTCCTACATAAAACATGTATATATAGATAAATATATCCTAGTGACTAAAGCTGTAAAGATGACAAGAGGCTTCCTAAAAGAACACTGAAGCCCATTATGACTTTTATTTTGTATTATAATCATAAACAGAAGCTCTGTGTGGGTATCAGACTGTAATGTATATTTTTCAGTATTTATTGATGATTAAATCAGACACACTATAGGTTGTATTTCTACACATTAAACTTGCAGTTAATCCTTCACATCAAATCCTCTTCATGTGTTTTACAGTGTGTGTTTATCTGCTTGTTCTGCATTTAAAGGTGAAAACTCATCTGAAAAAAACACAGACTGAACAATTCTTCAGGTTTTGTGTTGATGTGAAGGTCTGTTGAGTCATCAGCTGTTAGTAAAGTGACTGTCAGTCACACAGGACACATGCAGAGGTGTGAGAGACGAGGAGTGTTGAATGATGTTCATACAGAAGATCTGACACACACATACAGAGAATCACTGAAGCTTCACTCACATGTGCAGATTAAACTCACACATCGATGATTTATTCTTCTGAAAATACACTTTAAAGCAGATTCAGATCTATCGAGTGATTCATGTAGAATTGAAGACATGCTTTACAATAAGATTACACAATCACAACACACACAAACCTGTTCAGAGTCATTACTTTAAAGGGATAGTTCAACTGGACATGAACATTCTGTCATCATTTACTCATCCTAATGTCATGCCAAACCTGTGGGAGTTTCTTTCTTCTTCAGAACACAGAAGAAGATATTTTGAAGAACGTTGATCATCAAACAACATTGAATTCCATTAAAAACCATTGTGACATTTCTCAAAATATCTTCTTTTGTGTTCCACTGAAGAAAGACTCACATACAGGTTAACAAACACGTGAGAGAGAATCAATGCGAAGCAAAATATACTATATGTGCATTAACACTACAGTAGTCTTATTCTAAAGACAGTTGTTTCTCTTTATATTCAACTAAAATCTGACTTTGATCTATTTCTATAATATCTGATGTGTTCAACAGAAACTCACTAGAACTCTGCTGCCATCTAGCGGACATTTGTGTTATTACAGCAGTGATTCTCACTCTTATAACATTCAGTTCCTCCACAACTCCATTAATAAGCGCAAGTTCTCATTCATCAGCTAAAGTTGTTTACCAAAGACAAATAACCAGTGATGGACAAATTAAACATGCAGTTAAAGTGAAAAAGTTGCTTCTGGTTTTTACTAAAGTTCTAAAAGAAGCTGATTCATGAAGTGTGTTTATTTGTTTTGTTTACTGTAATTAAGCAGGAATTGCATTGGTTTTGTGTCTATACAATAGAAGTCAATGGGGACCAAAGGTTTTGGGTTTCCAACATTTTTCAAAATATCTTCTTTAGGGTTTTGCAGAAGAAAGAATCTCACAGGTTTTAAATGACAACAGGGTAAATGATGACAGAATGTTCATTTTGAAGGTTCATTTTTCTATCCGTGTTCCCTGAACTTAGCAGGTTACTTTCTCTGGAGTAATGGATCTGGATCGCTACACAATCAATTGTTCACTATATGCACGCGCTGCTTCACTGTGTTGTGTAAGATAGCGGCGTTCTTTATAAAAGATGTTCAAATTGTGTTTATTAGGACTCATAGTATCTCATAAAAACAATCCACATTGCAAACGAATCCAACCCTGGATAGTTTATTTCATTTAGATGTAAGTGTGCTAATCCACAACCCAAATGTGTCGTGCCTCAACCTGCAGCAAGCACTCAGAAATACACCGGGTGTATCATAAATGCAGAATTTGATCTGTATAGATTGAGATGTAAAGAAGCTTTTTTCCCAGTGACCACTAGTGAAGTGACCAGTCAACAGGGATGAGGTGTAAGAGCGCTCCAGACCAACCTCCTGAACACATGACTACAGAAGGAACTTCACTGAGAATGTTTCTGGAAACACATGAACGATCAGGTCCAGCTTAAGATATAACTGAAGAACGGCGCAGAAGGTTTCTGGAAAACTGCCCTGGACAATAATGATGAAGATATTGTGCCCAAACTACACAGCCGCTGTTATTGGAAAGTTATAGGTCTGGCGATAAAGACTTTTATCTTCTATCTTTATAATCTTGAGGTTGAGCATACAAGTATGTAACCTCAAAATGAAATAAACGTGGGAGGAAACGATAAAAAAAGTCCACTTTTTGAGAAAAAGAACCACCCTTCCACAAGGCTGGATACGGTCCTGTTCAAGATGGTGCAGGGCGCAAAACTTGAGATTTAAAAAGTGGACTTACGGAGGTATAAGAGGCTAGAAAGACATCCACACACAAGAGTCTCCATTGTTCTTCATTTCAAGAGCAGGTGGTGTAAGCCTGACGAAGACCTGCAGCCAGATACAACGTGAGACATTAACAGAAGCAATGTGACATACCAATAGGCATCATTTTTTCACACACAACACATTTGCACATTTGCCACACACACACACACACACAGGACACACACACACACACGCACACACACACACACACACGTGCATACCATTTGATGAGATGTGTTTGGTTACTGACATTCTTCCAAATATCTTCCCTTATGTTTAGCAGCACAAAGAAATGTTTACAGGTTTGGAAGAATCTGAGGTAGTAAATGAGGACAGAGTTTCATGTTTGGATGAACTATCCCTTTAAGAATGAATAAATCAAAATGTAAAAGATAGAAAAGCTTAAAAGGCATAATAATAAAGACAAATTAAAATGAAGGACCTAGAAATGTTACTACCAAAACCATCCAGATAACACATCTGCAAGTAATAAAAATGACAAATATTAAACATACCGGTCTGATTATATCATGAACACCAAGACACATTTGTTCAGTTGATTTCTGAAGGTTATGTCGGTCATCACATCTGCTACTACAGAGTCTTAAAGCAACAACAATAATACAAGTAAATGATTCTGATGTATTTTAGGTCCATTAAAAGAGTTTCAAGCTCCATTGAAGTTTCGAGCCCTGAATCACTGTTTACAGTCTCAATGAAGTTTACAAGTTTATAGCGAACGAACAGGACGACATCCTTCACTCTCATACATGACAAAGACTGTCACACGTGATCACCACACGGCAATATGTGTAAACCACTGAGATGAATGTCCATCAAAACACTGTAGCGTCAGTAGCCCATAGTCTGACATCATGTCCCGTTGATGCCCAATGTTCTCAGGACCCCCGAATTCACTGCTCAACTCCTCCAGTCTCTCTGAAAGTCTGGTGTATCAAAAGAGGAATATTTACCTTTAAATCTTAAAAAGTGAGAAAATCATAAAACGCTTTGTATGAATAACTTTATGCCTCGATATATCTTCTGGATAATGCGAGATGAAGGCCTTCACGCTTCCGGTGGTTCCGCCCAATAGCACGGACAGTTAGCGTGTCATTCCTGGTGTCACAGTCACCAGCCGGAGTGCCCTCTCAAATCCACTAGAGGCCACGCCCCTCATCACACGGACTACATTTCCCATAACCCATTGCCCGGACTCATGAACACGTCTTTTGTGAACCTTTGCTGCCTGTCCTGACCTTCGCCTGTTTTGTGGATTCTGTTGAAATAAAGCTGCGATTAGATCCGCACCTGTCGAGCCTCAGAGCGGTCCGTGAGACCTGGCTTTTAACAACAAGTTGATGTAATGGATGAAAGTCTACCAGCTGCTTTGATCCTCACTGAACTCACCCGTCCAAAGTGACAAGTCCTGCTGTCCAACATCTGGATAAACTGGGTGCAATAGTTTTCATTTCTTCAAATGTTCTGAAGACATCCACTGAAAACAGTGTGTTTGCCCACTTCTTATGAGCTCACTCATGTCAGGAACCACATTGCAGGACAGCAAGCAGTTTATGTGATAGGACCTTGCTTTCCGCCGCTCATCTCCGGCTGCAGATTGGCACAAGCACCATGATGTGGATGTTGTTTGTGTCTTGAACATCTGCTGAGGTCAGAATGTCCTGTTTCTGCTTCTCACTGTCTGAAACAATCCTCCTTTCTCTCATGCTTATCGCTTACTTGATGAATTACAGTCATTTGTCATTTTAGCAAATACGTGTTGAGAGTTTAATTGGGTAAGTGAGGAACCTCCTCAGCCGACTCAAAGGAGAAGCTTCCTCACTGCAACCCAAGAAACACTGGAGAAATAGATAGAAAGGAAAGAGATGTTTCCTGGTCTTAATACGGCTAAATCATTTATAACATGTTACTAAATACATGAAATGTTACTAAAACCAGGCATTACATCCGGTTTGTGCTGGAAATATCCCAAACTCAAGGCGTCTGTAGTAATCGAGAATACTTTGATGAGCTTGTTCAGGTGTATTTGATCATGGATGGAGTTGAGAAGCCCAGTAATACAGTGTTTGTGTAAGGCTTTAGATATGACTATTAAATGAGCAGTCTGACAATTCCATTACTCTTTAAGGCCCGGACTGGTATCACAGACAAGGTTTATCTTAAACCAGGACTAAACCTTAGATCGGTGTAAACCTTAGAAACATTACTGTTGTGCATCTTGAGACAAAACAAAAACCCATCATGTCACGACAATTCATCATTTGTTCCTCATAATTTGGTCTTAATCTGGAATTGTTAGCAGCGTTTAATTCACTAGCACAAACGTGAGAGAAAACAGTGAAAACTGGAACGTTCTTCCTGACGTTTAATAGACCAGCAAGTGAAACGAAGGTTATGGTTCAATCGTATGAAGGGATGTTTGGTGAAAACTACTGAGCAGCTGTGAGACTGGAGCTTGTGGTTGTAGAGATTCGGCCACACATGTGTTTCACTACATTTGAAGTCAAAGTTTGAAGTTGTAAACTTGTAGATTTTATTTCTCTCCCGCAAACACAACACAACAGTTCCAGCTTCTTGAATCCTTCAGTACAAGCGCACAAATCACAAACTGAGAAACTCGTGGACTCAGTAATATGCACACCTGCACTAAAAGTGCGTTCACAGACGTTTCCACATCCACAAACAATATGTGAGTCAGTGGTGTGAAGAGAACCTGAAGACCAAACTTAAGTAAAAGTACAGACACCTTGCAGCGAAACTACTCCATCACAAGTTACAAGTCCCCAATTCAAAAACGACTTCAGTAAAAGTCTTGGAGTATCTGAATTGAACAGAACTTGAGTATTTGACTCGTACTGAATGTAGGTTCAGAGCAGCACTAGTCCTCAACACTTAAGAGACGCGTCAGTGAAAAACAAGAAACCGTTGATTCGTGAGGAGAGAAATCACATTTATTTTCTTAAATCAAAATAAGACTAAACACCTCAAAATAGCAACTCCCGGTGACACCATAACCTGCGTCTATTACAACACTCAAGTCTCATTTAAGCTCAAGTGCTCATAATAAACCAACTTCTTTCAAAAGGTTTCTTCAATACAACGGATAAATAAAATAATGTTGAGTCAAATTAAAAAGTCAAAGAACTGGACATGCTGGTTTTGGCCTCATCATCAGCTGCCGTCATGTCCTCCTTTCACATATAAACCGCCAGTGATTGACATTGATAACCCGAACCCATTGATAATGGATCATGCACTCGTATTCACATAAAGACGCCGTGTTGACTAGTTTGAGTAAGTAAGAGCAAAACCATGCTTTTCAAAAACCACATTTAAACCAATTGCTGCAGTTAAACCACGGTTTTGATCATAGTAATAAAAACACAGTTTTACAAGAAAAAACCGTAAGGGATCAGTGTTTCTGAATCAGACTAAAGCAATTCTCATTTATATTCCGTTTAAAAACCACAGGCTACCGCGTTTGTTTTCTATTTGTTTGTTTTGTGTTATTTCGGTGAACAATGAGCTTTGTTACCTGGCTGGCAGCAAGACAGAACCCGTTTCAAGAGGAATGGTCCGTGTATCATGTGTTCGGTCGTTTTCTATTTAATATCGAAAGTAAAGAAATTAGAAACGTATCATTTTATTCCTGAATTCCGTGCATTCCGATTCTTACGCGTTTAATCAATTTAATCTCTTTCTCGTCAAACAACCAGACTAACTTCAGACTAACTTAGAACAACCAGACTAACTTAGAACAACCAGACTAACTTCAGACTAACTTAGAACAACCAGACTAACTTTCAGACTTTAGCAGACTAACTTCAGACTAACTTAGAACAACCAGACTAACTTCAGACTAATTTAGAACAACCAGACTAACTTAGAACAACCAGACAAACTTCAGACTAACTTAGAACAACCAGACTAACTTCATACTAACTTAGAACAACCAGACTAATTTAGAACAACCAGACTAACTTCAGACTAACTTAGAACAACCAGACTAACTTCAGACTAGAACAACCAACTAACTTCAGACCAGACTAATTAGAACAACCAGACCTAGACTAAATTTAGAACAACCAGACTAACTTCAGACTAACTCAGAACAACCAGACTAACTTCAGACTAACTCAGAACAACCAGACTAACTTCAGACTAACTTGACTAACTTCAGACAAATTTAGAACAACCAGAATAACTTAGAACAACCAGACTGACTAACTTAGGACAAACTTAGCAGACTAACTTCAGACTAACTTAGAACAACCACTAACTTAGAACAAAACTAACTTAGAACAACCAGACTAACTTCAGACTAACTTAGAACAACAGACAACTACTTCAGACAGAGACTAACTTAGAACAACCAGACTAACTTCACTAACAGACTAACAGAACAACCAGACTAACTTCAGACTAACTTCAGAACAACCAGACTAACTACTAACTTCAGACTTCAGACTTCAGAACCAGGCAGACTAACTAACCAGACTAACTTTAACTTCAGACTAAACTTCAGACTAACTTAGAACAACCAGACTAACTTAGAACAAGCAGACTAACTTAGAACAACCAGACTAAGTCTAGACAGGGCATTCTTCTCCGTGCACATTAATTCTCCTACGCCTTGCATCAATTATATGGCGCTTGGTCATCTATTAAGTAAAACATTTCATGAAGATATAAATTATTTACAATAAAATGGATTCAATCACTATTAGCTCAGTTTTCATAACCATAGTTATATTTGTTTTAGACATGGTTTTACTACACTTGGGATGTTTTTCTAACTGTAGTAATAGATTTCGTAAGGGATTGTCATGTAGCGGACCAGCATACTTATTTACACTAAACCAATGTCCTCCCACACAAAAACAACGTTTAACAGACGTAAACAGATCATCTATCAATCTAAACCAGATCTGATCACACTAAACCATCAAGTTTTGGATAAAAGCGTCTGTCATATAATGCACCAGAATGAGATACAAGAGTGATCCTGAAATCTGCAATGACTGATTCAAAACAATCAAACCCATTGTTAGTGTTCACTATTATTACACAACGCTTCACATTTCATTCAGAAAGTCAGACTTCACAACAGCAAATGTAGAGAAACGCTCTGGGACGGAGAGACCACGTTCAGTTATAAAGATCAGGAGGTTCAAGGAGGACACATGACCGCTAACTGATTCACGTGAATTTATTTCTTTCACTTTTGTTTCAGTGAAGTCACCACACACACACATCACTGTTTACAGAAAACTATCAAAAGAAAAAACATGTGAAGGATGAGCTAATGTGCTCGACCCACGTGACTCTTAAAGGGACAGGTCACACAAAATGAGAATCAGTGATCATTTACTGACCCTCTGGAAGACAGAACTTTCCCTTTAAGCACAAGGGCCACAAAACTCAAGAGAACACACAGTGAGTGTGTGTGTGTGTGTGCGTGCGTGTGTGCGCGTGTGTAGGTGTGTGTTTAGATTCCTTTACTGACAGAAAACGTTTGCTCATTATATCGATGGACAAGTTTAGTTTTAATGTTTGAATGTCTATTTCCTACTTTAGCACGAGTGTCATGAACACATTTACTGAACAAGCAGTAATGTTATTAGATCACTAAATTAGACTAAATAGTAATACAATTGTTGTGTGAATTGCGTCTAATTCATATAATGAAATAAAATAATATCATCCAACGCAACATTTACAAACTTTATCACTTGACATCCTCCACACACATGATTTCTCATCACGTCTGATTGATTATTAGTGGAGGAGATAAAGACGAAGTCCCATCATTCAACGCTCCGTATGTGTGTTCTAAACATCATTTTGACAATTGAGCGTTGGCGGAGTTTACAAACTGTACCTTTAATATAAACATTATTCTCCTGATGATCATTTCAACCCATGTTTTACATAAATGTGACTTTACTCACAAACATAAAGCTCAGAATATAAAACAATAAAGGTGAACACATCTCTTGTCGTTTAACAGAAGAAGCGTTCAGTCTATAAACCCCAGCGTCACACACACACAGGTCATGTGAGGTGCATGTGTTGAAGGGCTCATATAAGTGACCCTAGAGAACTAGTTAACTACGGACCAATATCCAATCAACCTGTTCATATCATATCTATCTATCTGCTGTCTATTGCAATGCGCTCATGGATGGACTTCCAGTACAACCAGACCTCTGGATGATCCAGAACGCAGCGGCAAAACCCCACAAAGGAAGAAATCACTCTCACGCACTTTCTCCAGATGTGTTACGAACCATCTTCCTCTTGCCACAAGATCAGACTCTGTTGTCCGTTTCTTATCGTATTGTGATGGGTATCATGGTGCAGTGCTTATTGTGACCTTTAGATCATAGGATAGATGTTGAGAGGTTAAAGTAACAAGAATTATATGCAAAGCCTATAACTGTTAATATGAATACATACAGTTTATACATTCACAATAGATGAAACGTTTCTCTAATAATATGAAATAAACTACTTAAATGTGACATTTTCTTTTTAAAACAAAAGGTTTGTATTATTATTTAGTGAATTAAATCTATTTTTTTACTTAATCTTGTATCTTTTCTCCAATGCTGATTAAAATAACTAAATGTAGCTCTGGGTAATTCAACGTGCTGTTGCTAATGTAAGTTTTTGCTTTGCCTGTAGCCAAATAATAACAAAAGAAAAAAAGACACTGGTAATGGTACTCCAGGTTTAACACCGGGATGGGGTTCAACTCCCTGCAGTGTACTAACAGTGTTATTAGTAGCTATGAAATAATCAATGGTACTGAAAGCTACTAAAACAATAGATATTATATTGAAAAAAATATATCTTTTGTCTTTTTGAATCATTGACCCTTTAAAACTCTTATAATGTGTCGATTTCAGATTAGATACAATTGAATTCAAGTTCTTAGATATTTTAAATGACTGAACAAAAATCTAAATTACTTTCTTGTCAAATAACAACATGTTTTATTAAACCTTTAGACAAACTATATAAGAAAAACAATCTTGTAAAAAGTTTTGAAGCGTTTGGATAATGCACATTAAAGATATAAGAGAATTACTGTTATATTTTTTAATAAATCGCCATGGCAACACTGTTCAAGATATTCAAAATCCATTTGCAGATTATTATCAGTATCTTGGCATCATGTTGACAAAGTGAATTGGATCATTTTCCTCGGAGAAACACCACATTTGTCTGAGAGCACATAGCTAATCCACATCATGTGTGATAATAACAAACAATCACACGCTTCTGTTTTTCATTCCAATTAAACATTGTTTAAAGATTCTGTTACAGGTTAAAAACATAAAGACTTTTTTATCATTTCAAGTTAAATGAGAGAGATCATGTCATGAGTCTCACAGGAAGACATGGGAACCCAATTGCAGGCAGACACAGACGGTAAAGGTGGTAACACTGATATTTATTATAAAGATAACAGGACTAAACAAACAGGCAAAACAAAAACCCACGAGGGGGAAAACAGGACAGGAATATATAAACTTTAACAATAAACACTGACTTACTAAACTATAAAACAAAACACTTGGTACAAACACTAAACTAACACTTACTTAGACAAGGGAGACAGGAACAAAGCAAGACGAGGGCATGAAGCAGACGTGAACAGCATAGAGCAACTGAAACAAGTACAATGCACGAGCACAGGACAATGAAACATGAGGACTCTTTATAGGGAACAAACACAGGATCATAACGAGCAACAGGTGCTGGGGATTAGCACTAAGGAGAGGCTGACGAGGGACGAGATGTAGGGAACAATGACGAGACACGAGAAAGAACTATGTCTCTCCCACATAAAACCATCAGGCAATGCCATGGCTCCACTTGAGACAGGAATAAAACATGACATGGTAGTGGAACCATGACAGATCAAGCCAAGCTTGCACTTCTTGTTAACTCTTCTTCAACTTCTATCATATTTTTGCATGAATAACTGTTTAAAGTATGCGTGTTAGATGTACCTACTAGTTTACTGAAAGAAAATACGGTCAAGAAGATACGATCATATTACCACAATTCTATCCTCCCTTCACTGGTTAAACATTAGGTATCGTATTGATTTTAAAGTTCTTTTAATTACTTATAAAGCCTTAAAGGGTTTAGCCCCTATACCTACTTAACAGAGCTTCTATCACATTACAACCCATCACGCTCTCTAAGATCTCAAAACTCAGGACTTTGATAACACCTAGAATAACTAAATCTATCATACGTAGCATACAAGCATTTGTTGGGGCTGTGTGGGTCTGGATTGGTCTTGTTTTGTGGTCGATGTCAGACAGCAGAGGAATAAGGTTCCATTATGCCAGGGTTCCTCAATTAGTTTTCACCAAGGGCCAAATTCTACCAACAATAGAAAGTCAAGGGCCACCAACTATAATTTGATAACTGCAATGTTTGTTCTGCTATTATTATTGTTGTTATTATTATTTATTTTACTGTTGTTTTAAAAAAAATCACAATATAAATTTATATTTTGTATTATTTATATTTTCTCAGTTTTTTATCAAACAGTAACATTATATTACATGAACATTACTTTGTATTACTAAAAAACAATATGTTTCAAAAAAATCTGGATCACGTTTTCCATCCATATCAAGACTTTCTGTTCATCAACGCACTGGATCACTTTCCTTCGCTTTCCTAAAATGCAGAGTTAATTATTAGACCTATCAGCATTAATATTTGTATTGTTCTTACATTTATGGTGATCAAAATTAAATAGTTTTACTGACGTCTACTCACCATTCAATGAGAGAAGTGACAGCGACGGGCTGAAGCAATGCCTCTGATGTTGGGGCTGTATTCTGTTGTTGCAATCCTGAGACACTGATCAAGATGTGCACTGGACAATCTGTTTCTATCCTGGTTCTTGATGTTATTCATTATAGAAAATGACGACTCGCAGATGTAGGTGGAGGGGAAACATTGAAAGTAGAAACATTGCAATGACTCTGCTGTTCTTGAATTTATCTGGAGAAACAAATTTGGTCCAAAAGTCATTCACATTAGACGCCTTGTGTTGCTCTCTGAGTAGATCAGACTTTGACATTTCCAAAATCTCCAGCTGCAAAGATGCTTCATCTAAGGATGGAATCAGGCTTTTAGCCTCAGCAGTCCACTGTCCATCTGCTGGAACTGAGAATGGGTGTCTTAGGAAGAGAAGGAGTTCACTTGACAAGATAAAGCTCCCAAATCGCTCCTTGAAATTATCTGCCAGTCTCGTGACGAAGTCGCGCATTAGCGGGTCCTCTCGCATTTGGTGTTTCTCGCAATGGTGTTGAAAAGGTGGAAAGTGTAGCTTTCTTCCTTGAAGATCCCGTTCAAAAAGAGTCAGTTTTAAACGGAAAGCTTCAACAGTTTCGTGCATGTCTGCTCTCACTCTCTCCAGCACACAACCCTTGCTTAGCCACCGGATATTGTTGTGCAGCAAAAGATCGTGCCGTTCTGCAGACATTTCCTCCAGTAAAGCTCGGAAAAGACGATGCTGCAGACTCGAGCTCTCGCGAATAAAGTTTACCAGCCTCGTCACAGTATCCATCGTCTCTTTAATTTTTCCAGACAATTTGGCGCACAACACCGATTTATGAATTATGCAGTAATTAAAACGCGCCTGCATTGTGATTGGCTGATAGAGTACCGCGAGAGCTATGTGAAATCGGAGTGCTTCGTGTGCTTTCGAGCCGCTCTCATGCGGTGATGTCATGCCGACCCAAATGAAACTGAAGACACTTTTATTGCTTCAAGCGGGCCAAAAAAATTCACTTGCGGGCCGGATGTGGCCCGCGGGCCGCCTATTGAGGAACCCTGCATTATGCCATTACTATTTTCTCTGGTTGTTCCTCTGTTTTTCTGGTGTCAATCGTGGAGTGGGACCGGGTTGGACGTGCATGGTTTCGGCGAGTGGGATGACCTGGGTCAAGGGCGGTGGGCTCTCCCTCTTCCTCGAGGATGTTGCTCGGTGACTTAGTCGGGGTCACTGAGTGCAGCTATGACACGTCAGAGGGGATCTGGCCCTCCCGGCTGAGCCTGGTTTCTCCCGAGGTTTTGTAAAAGACCACCCACTAGCCCAACAACGTAATCCAATGTCGTGGTTGAAGGGATCTTGTATTCTTCTTCTCCTCAGTGATCTCTATATGAAGTTATTTAAGAACTGTTACAATTTAATTCAATTTACATGCCTCTGTGGTTAAAACTGATCTGACTCCAATTTTGATATAATAATATAAAATAACTTATATAACGTTTCAAATGTATCTGTTGATTGTAGTTAATTTATCTATAAATCTCCATATTTATTATTTAGAGTTATTCTTTCGATTGGGACCTGCAGTCGCTCAGAGTCTCACGCCGGACGGGTTCATGGATCTCACGGACACAAAACGGTCAGTTCCAATCTAGTCAGAGGTTGCCGGGTAAACTAATATCATTAAGTTTGGCCGCGATATGCTTGCTCAGAAACATAACAATAGTTTATTTTAGTCACGATCATGCAACTTGCTAGAAGAGATGATAGGTGGCAATCTGTAACATGTGAGCTTTAGTAATGCCCCATTTATAATAAAAAGTCTAGTATAAACTAGCCCTACCTATCCTGACACATCGATTTTGCGGTAACAGAACAGGTTCCTTTCAATCTACTGGTAATAACAGACTCTGAAGAATTCAGATAATATCAACAATAACAATTTATTATACCAGGCAGGCACAACATTAATTAAAATCATAGAATACATATACAAAGAAATTCCTAATTTACTAAACAACGATTATCAACATAGTATAAGAATAAAATAAACCACAAAGTTTATCATACCTGGTAATATCGAGACACACAGTGACAGTGTGGGAAGTTCTGGTTACAGATGCTTCCCTGAGTCCTTTGCCAATGCACCTTATATACCCAGATGTAACAAAGCCAATGGTCAGCGAGAAACTTGGTTTGTTTGTTTTCTCGTCACTGAAGAGAACATCAAATGAGATCTCAATCTGCATATAATCTCAATCTACATGTAAACAGGATTCCCTGAAGAGAGTCACACATCTTTGAGAAGTGCAGGTTATATCCTAAAGTTAAAGAAACTCTAATACACTCTTTATTATGTTTGAAGGAAAATAGACCCTTTTACCCATCGCACCATGACCTTTAAAACAATAACAAACATGATGATCAACACTTCATATATATGACAATAAATGATATATACAGTATGAGCATTTTCTCAGTGATCAGAGCCTGAAGAGATGAAGGGAGGGGAGACGTGTTATAAAAAGGGTTCAATTCCTGGGCATCAAACAACCCCTGAGGGGAGGGCAGGATATCATTCCTCAGGATCTAAAAACAAATGGTGTTTGATTGTTTTGTTTCCCAACATAAAACAAACTAAAGTCTTAGTCCTTTTCCAGCAGTCTTACAGTTTTTTTCTCCATCAATCAATAAGGGAGTTTTGGTTCCTCGCCACAGCAGGGCAGTGTTGGCTTGCTCACCGGGAGACTGCGTCTATTTATTTATTTATTAGATATTATCTATTAGAATGATCTTGCTTGTTCTATAAACACTGCTGTGTGTTACTTCTGTGTTTTCTTATTTGCTCCTGTAAAGCTGCTTTGGAACAATGCACATTGTGAAGCGCTATATAAATAAACTTGAATTGAAAGAAATGCTTCCTGAAATCATCCATAATATTGTTCATTAGTCTCTGTTATTAGGATACGTCGTGTCCCTAAATCTTTTAAACTGTCTGTTATTAGGCCCATTAATCCCAAAGAATGAGTTCATTATAGACTTATCTCAAACCTCACATCTTTTACATACTTGAAAAGGTATTTTCCTCACAGCCTTGTTCCTTCTTAGAAAGACAAAGCAACTGGGACGTCTGCTCATCTGCTACACTCTTAAAGACAAAAGAGCTTTTTTGGATCCATAAATCCATTTCACTTTCGACTTCAACTAGTGAACTTGGAACAAACCAAATGTGTTTTCAATAGAGTCCAGCGGTCTGAATAATAACACTGAACTTACACACTTATCGACTATTACAACAGAAATGTGACGTTTATATTGTATAATCTGATCAGATACAGATTTAAATCCTATAGAGCAAAACTTCAAAGAATCTATTTGTGTGATTAATCTCTTGTATCTTCACACGGTCTGTGTCGCCCTCTGCTGGTGAAACACTGTAAACATCAGATCACTAACATCCTCACAGCAGCTGAAAGATGTGAAATAAACCTCATAAAATAATATATAAATGATCATGAAAATATGAAGAGTTACAAAACTGCTTGTATATTGATTTGGGGACTTGAACCATAAATACATGTGTGATAATATTACACTTACAGCCCCTGTGTGAACCTGTAAATATAACAATGTGAAGATCTCGTGGACAATAATCCCACTGTGTTCTGAATCTGAAGACAAATCATCCCACAAACGCTTCTTCTCTTATTATTATAGCCGCACTGATCTTACTTATGGAAGTAAATGTGCAGCTCATAGATTTTAGTTACATTAGTTTCCTTCTTGTAAAAGTCAAATCAAATAATAATAATGTTAATATGAAGTCATTACTTCAATGCTTTCAGGATTCAGACTCAAAGTTTCAATCTCTTTCTATTTCTGATCCTTCTTCAGATGTTGTGACGCTTAAATTCATTTGTTTTATTGGTTGATGAAGTGAGTCACACACATGATGATCTTTACTGTACATCTCTGAACACACACACTAGATTTGCTCTATTTGACTCAAATCTACTGGAGTTTACACAACATTTGTCTATTTACTGTCCGGACAATATTGTGAAACATCATTTTCTTTTGTTGAAGAAGTTTTTCAGTCACTTCATCAAGACTCTCACAGGATTATGAGACTGAATGTGTGAAGGATTGTTTCTAACAGTGTTATCATGTGAGGTGTTATTGTGTCTTCAGTCGGTGTTGATTGTGTGTCTGTGATGTCACTATAGTGTCGTCTTCTTATTGTCCATCAGATGATACTGAACATCACACACACACCTTTAAACACACACATTACTGTCACCACCAGTCAGTCCTAAAAGAGAAACACAAAGACAGAACTAATGTATCATCACTACACACATCAACAATAATAAACTCACTTTAATCTTCCTCTGTTGAACTCATAACCTGTATTATATGTGTCATCTGTCACTTTATTGTGTAGATGTTTGTGTATATATTGTGTGTTGTTATTTCTACAGTCTGTCAGTATTCTGCAGTGTCTGAAGCACTCAAGACTTTCACTCACTGCACACGTGTGATGATGATGATGATGATTTGATCAATAATAATGATGAAGAGCATCAAATAATCACATCTAGCCATGTGTGCACAAACACTGAGGTGAACATCATCAAACAAACAGCAGGAAATAAAAGAATAAACCTCCACATCAATAATAATCATATGTGTAAGAAGAGGAAGATGAGCGTATTAAATCCTGAAGTGAACAGACTCTTCATCACACTCATTGAATTGAATTCTTATTGTGCTGCTTATAAAACATCAAGTGTGTTCATCTGTTCACTTCTCATTTACTCTTGTGCTTTATTATTCACAACTCATATGTGCTCCAGACACTGCTGAACAATATCGGTTTTGATTCGAGTTGGAATAAAATCTCAGAAAAAACACATATGAAGTTTCCTTAAACTAAGTAATATTTGTATTGAGACAAGAACTTAAACTAGTCAGAGGGGTCGAGATGAGTAGAAAGATTTTAACAAACAAACTATAAGGAAATAATAATGAGAAATGTGTTAAAACAGATCCACTGATCCTATAACAGCACAAGAGTCATTTCTGTTTATTTGAGTAAGTTTGTATAGTTGTTGAACTGATGAAACATTTATTTAAATGAGCTCTACTCACGTCACTGTCTGTAGTTTATAATGTGGATCATCTCTCAGCTCACAGATCAGCTTCACTCCTGAATCTCCTACATTATTACCAGACAGATCCATGTCTCAGGTGTGAGGGGTTTGATCTCAGAGCTGAAGTCAGAGCAACACACCTCATCTGTGATCTCACACCATCTCAACCTGTAGAGAACAATAACACACACTTCAGTGTCTCACTTCAGCAGAATGTCATGAATGAAACACATATGACACTGAATCACATTCATCATCATGTTAAATCTTCACCATCATTGAAACGCTGTTCTCACGCTCTCACACCACACATCTGTTTTTTCTCAACAGGACCGTACGCACCATTGTTTCTATAGTGTGTCATCAAATGTGTGTAATAATTTGTAAAAGCCGAAGTGTATTTAATGCTGAAACATTTGATAACGTCTCAGCGGTCTAACAGCGCTCCTCAATGTCAAAATAAGTGAGGTGACCAATCAAATGAAAGAAGACGAGAGTTAGTGTTCACAGACGGTTGTGTAAATAAAGTTTTTCATGTGCAGATGATCTGATGAGCTCAGAAATAAAAACACACAAGTCAAGTTTCATGTTAAGCGTGTGAATGTCCCACATGAAACTGTTTCCTCATAATGGACTTCTGTGGAGGAGGAAACACTTAACGTGACATTATTCACTTTATCTGTGGAATAACACTCCTTCTGTTGACAGCAGCTCGTGTTTATTACAAGTGAGATTTGACAGAAATTGAGTTTTTTCTGGTGGTTGTTTGGGTCCGTTAAGTGGTTTTCACATGAAGCATTTTACAAAGTCCCAGTAAACTGTGAGGCTTTGAAAGTTTCTTTATTGGTTGTGGTTAATCTATTAAAATACAAATATTTACTTATAATTTTCAATTGCATCCAAAATGAATTCTATAATGTGGGCGATTACCAAGTTAATGATCCAATAGTGATGATGTCACGTGAGGTGATTCAAGCTATAAGTAAATGGCCTGAAAACAAAGCTAGTGGCCTAGATGATATTTCTGCTGAACATCTCAGATCTGGAAGTAAGAGGACAGCCCCTTTATTAGCTGTTTTGTTTTACTGGCTCTTTGACTCACAGTGTGATACCAGATTCAATGTTGTCTGTTTTATTAGTTCCAGTTATTAAAGCAAAGCTGGAATGGTGGGTACCTGGATAACTATAGACCTATAGCTTTAGCTAGTATCCTGTCTAAAGTGCTGTTGGATAGAAATGTTTATTAATTCTACAGACAGCCAGTTTGGATTTAAGGCTAAACATGGTTCTGATCTTTGCATCTATGCATTAAAGGAAATATTAAATAAGTTCAGAGATCACAATTCATCAGTTTTTATGTGTTTTATTGATGCGTCTAAAGCTTTTGATCGGGTTAACCATGCTAAGCTCTTATCTAAAATGTGCCAGAATATATCGTGAGAATTCTGGCCTTTGGTAAGCCCACCAGTTGATGCGAGTAAAATGGGGCAATAAGGTCTCCGGGCCGTTTGGGGAGGGTAACGGTGTGAGACGAGGCGGGATGTTGTCCCCAGTTGTGTTTCATCTCTACATGGACGAGTTGTCTGAACGTTTGAATGTGTGTAAAACTGCTTGTATGATTGGGAATACTTTTAGTGAATCATATGATGTGTGCAGATGATCTTGGTGTTCAGTCCCAGCAGTGCTGGTCTTCAACAGCTTTTAAACTTGTGTTCTGATTATGATATTCTATATAATCCTGATAAGAGTGTGGTTATGATTTTGCAGAACTAAGGAGTTTTAAGTTGTCTAAGAAGAGTCTCACTGTGTGTGTGAAAGTGAAATACCTTGGACATATGATCACTGAACGCACGACAGATGATGATAGGATATTGAAAAGCAACGCCGTGTGATGTATATGCAGGAGAACAAACTTTTACGTGAGTTTAGTTTCTGTTCAGATGAGGTGAAGGTGTCACTTTGAAAGCGTATTGTACAACACTTTATACGGCCCATCTGTGGTGGAATTACAGAGCATCTAGTTTACAGAAGCTGCAAGAAGCTTCTAATGATGCAATGAGGATCTTCCTAAGGAGACCTGGATGGCACAGTGCAAGTGAAATGTTTGTGAGTGTGAGAGTAATCACTTTAAAGCGCTGTCACGACATCTTATGTATAGTTTTATCTGTCGGCTTATGAGGGATATTACTGTTGTTATTACATATTTTATTGCGTGTTTCTTATGGTGTGAAGATATATTTTTGTTTCATACATTCCTTCATAGTGTGGTCTGCACTGTGAAAGCAGTGAGGGCCTGTGTGCGATATTAAGGTGCTTGCAACAGGAATGTGGTATGTGTAGAAGAGTGGGGGAGGGAGGTATGTGGTATGTTGTTTTGCAGGAACCAAAAGGACGCAGAAGTTGGTGATTGGTGGAAACAAGGGAGACCCCCGGCCCCTGCAGAAGAGAGATCGTCGAGATATACCATATATACTGTGTGACCAGTACTTTGGGAGTTGTTGGTTTGTGAGAGGACAGAGGAGTGTTCGTACAACAACCCAGCATGCTGTATTTTTTGTTATCTGGTTAATAAACCTCATTTCATTGGAAATCGTCTCCCTTCAATTTTTGAATATGCAAGGACGCCTATAAAGTCCAACACTTAATGCTTCTAAAGATGAATGATTGTGGTTGATCAAATATAGGGGTTAGTGCTACACGCTATCAGTCAAAGCTGTGAGACACTGGTGTTGATGTATTTTTTAGCTTTATGTGTGCGATGGATCCTATGGTTGTATATGTTGTTTATTGTCTATTGTTTTTATTTTCTGTTTAAATTTGGACCTTGAGTCTGTAATAAAGTTTTGATTGATTGATTGATATATACTTAAATACATCATTTCACCTGATTTCAGTGATTTATTCTTATTGGCAAGATCTCTTAACCATTGAAAGTCCACGTCTGATCTGCGCTCAATATTTAAGGGACAGTTCACCTAAAATGAAAAGTAAAATTGATGTTGATTGTAGTTCTCAAATGTTTTGACAATCACAATACACTTATATGCAAGAGTTTTGTGTTTGTGTTTGTGTGACATTCCTGCATCTCAAATACTCCCCAACCAACCCATGAACATGAATATAGAAGATGAACTAAGAATCAGTACATGTGTGACTATCAGAGAGATGATCTTACTTCAGTGTCTTCAGTTTACAGAGAGGATTCTCCAGTACACCACAGATCTGCTTCACTCCTGAATCTCTCACATTATTATGAGACAGATCCAGATGTCTCAGGTGTGAGGGGTTTGATCTCAGAGCTGAAGTCAGAGCAACACAACCTTCACCTGTGATCTTACAACAGCTCAACCTGTAGAGAACAATAACACACACTTCAGTGTCTCACTTCAGCAGAATGTCATGAATGAAACACATATGACACTGAATCACATTCATCATCATGTTAATCTTCACCTCGTCATTGAAACGCTGTTCTCAACGCTCACACCACACATCTTTTTCTTACACAGGACGTACGCACCATTGTTTCTATAGTGAGTCATCAATGTGTGTAATAATTGTGTAAAAGCCGAAGTGTATTTAATGCTGAAACATTTGATAGCGTCTCAGCGGTCTAACAGCGCTCCTCAATGTCCAAATAAGTGAGGTGACCAATCAAATGAAGAAGACGAGTAGTTAGTGTTCACAGAGCCGAGCGGTGGTGGTAAAGAAAATTTTTCATGCTGCAATATGATTGATGAGCTCATGATATAACACAAAAGTCAAGTTCGATGTTAAGGTCGTCTGATGTCGCGACATGCAAACGTTTTCACCTCCATCATAATGGACTTCTAAGTTGGAGCAATGAATGCACACTAAAA
>VCII01000580.1:9772500-9820712 GCA_006030095.1 Triplophysa siluroides | reverse complement strand
CATCAGATCGTCGGGGTGGCGTTCGCTCACAGCAGCTAACACAACTTGCTCGACGCCTCCTCTGGTGGAGTCAACATGTGACCCGTTCCCTGCGGGCCACACACACCCCGGGCAATGAACTAGACAGCCGACGTGCTCTCTTGTCGGTTGACGCCTCGTGGAGAGTGACGACTCTACCCGCGCAGTCCAGCTCATTTGGATGCTGTTCGGGTAGGCCCAGGTAAACCTGTCCGCCTCCCGCAACACCACCATTTGCCCGCTTTGGTATTCCCTGTCCGAGGCAGAGCCTCGGCACGGATATCCTTGCGCACAGCTGACCGCGGGACGGGTGGAAGTACACCTTCCCCCCCCAGGAGCCTCCTTGCACAGACACTGTGCAAGGTCAGGGAAGAGGAGCACCAAGTGTTATGGGTTACACCGCACTGGTCTAACCGCACTTGGCTTCAGAGTTGATGCTCTGGACAGCGACTCCCCCTGAACCATTCCCCTGACAGAGGACCTGCTCTCTCAGGGGAAGGACACGTTCTGGCATCCCAGATCAGACCTCTGGAACACCATGTCTGGTCTCTAGACGGGACGAGAAGATCCTGGGTTGGCTACCCCCTCTGTATGGCGGAGACCATCACCCAGGCTAGGGCCCCATCTACTAGGCGGTTACACGCCTCTAGACGGTGCCTCTTCTCGTCCTGGTGTCTCTCTCAACGAGAAAGACCCACTGAGGTGCTCGATCAGGTTGTGTTGTCCTTCTTACGAGACTGGAGACTAACATCTCCCCTCCACACTGAATGTGTATGTAGTCGCTATAGCCACTCATCACGACTCAGTTGATGGAAAAGTTTCTAGGATGACACGACCTGGTCACCAGGTTCCTAAGGGGCGCGAGAGAGCGGAATCCGCTTCATCTCTGCTCCATACCCTCTTGGGACCCTAAAGTGGTTCTGAGGGGCCTCTGGGCCCCCCATGAGCCCCTCGGAGGTTTCGATCTTCCTCACCCGAGTAAGACGGCCCTCCTGATGGCGCTCGCTTCCTTCAAGAGGGTAGGGGACCTCCGAGCATCCTCCGTGTCCCCGGATTGCCTTGAATTCGGCCCTGGAAACTCTCACGTTGTCCTGAGACCCAGACCCGGATGCGTGCCCAAAAAGTTCCCACTACTCCCTTCCGGGGCAAAGTGGTGAACTTGCAGGCGCTCCCCATAGGGGAGGAAGACCCAACCCGATTCGTGTTGTGTCCAGCGCATACACTGCGCCTCTACCCGGACCGCACGCAGAGCTCAGAAGCTCTGACCAGCTCCATGTCTGTATTGGAGGACAGCAGAAGGGGAAGGCTGTCTCCAAACAGAGGCTGGCGAACTGGGTTGTGGATGTCGTTACGACTGGATCCCGATCACAGAATCTCCCATGCCCATTGGCAGTGAGGGCTCACTCCGCATGGGGTATTGCCACCTCCTGGGCACTGGCCAGAAGCGCCTCCCTAGCAGACATCTGTTGAGCTGCGGGTTGGGCTACGCCAAAACACCTTTGCAAGGGTTAACAACCTTTGCGTAAATCCGGTGTCAGCCCACGTCCTACGTGGCGACATGTAGAACTGGCATCCGGGGGGGCGTATGCCTGCGAAAGCACCTTTCCACCCTCCAGTAGGTTGGGTCAGTGTGCTCTCTCTACCTTTCTTTCTTACCCAAACATATGGCTAAGAATAGGTATATCACTAACCTCCCTTCTTACCCAAATACTGGTTAAGAACAGGCACTCCATCCATCACTAAGCAAGCACCCCCTGGGGGCTGGCTGGGCAGAGCAGCCTTCCCCCTTAGGCCGGGATACCATATGAACTATCACAGATAGCTCTAACCGGACCTAGTGCTACCGGACGTCTGTAACACCCCCTCCTTGGGCTGTTCCGTCTGATGTATCCTCATGAGAATGGTTCCCACTCCTGGTAACCCATGAACTTCCCCAGGTGGACCTCCACCTCGCGGCTAACTACTCAGTCCGAATGTTCCATGCGTTCTCCTCCAAGGACGAGACCATACCTATATCCACCATATTCCTCCCCACGGGTAGGAGGTGGCCTCTGCAGCATCCCTAATTAAGGAAGTTGCGCTTACCCGGTGTAAACCCGAGCCGGACGGCCTCTCTCCAGTAGAGAGCTAAGGCCTCCGTCCGTGAAAGCGGTCAGGGCTGTACCCATCTTTCTCCAAGAAAGCTCTGGAACCCCCCACCACACTGGAAGGTTACAGTTTTCGCGAAAGCATCGAGCTGACACGCCCAGGCTGTTACCATCGCTTCGCTAGAGATTGTGACGCGATACAGCGTTGTGGCGTTTTCCATAGGCAACCCCATCTGTCGTTCTCGACACAACGTCGAGAGAGACCGAAAGAAAGGGAACGTCTTGGTTACGTATGTAACCTCGGTTCCCTGATGGAGGGAACGAGACGTTGTGTCCCTTATGCCACAAACACTTATCGTATTCTGCTGCAGTCGTGAGAGGCTCTCAGGCTCTTCAGAACAAGAGGTAATTGAATGCTGCACGCCGGCTTCCTTTTATACCGGACATCCGGGGGCGGAGACCGGCATGCAAATTTAATTCGCCAAATTTCATTGGCCTTTTCTGTAGTAGTCAGAGTTGATTGGTTCTCAAGGGCGAACCCCATCTGTCGTTCTCGACACAACGTCTCGTTCCCTCCATCAGGGAACCGAGGTTACATACGTAACCAAGACGTTTTGTTGAAAGAAAAGGACAGATCAGATCAGATCATATCATATCATATCATATCATATCATATCATATCATATCATACTCTCCACTGAGAGTAAGTGGTTGCATTAAGAGAAAGGCTCAAAATTGACCTTGCAAGTTGGACACTGCCCAAATTTCGCAGTTTTGTCGCCTGCAAATGTCAGCAACGAGAACGTTTACAAAACCTTTACCTTTTTATCACATTTTATCCCTTCCAAATCGTACCCATTGATCTAAATAAATGACTGCATAGATCGTAAACCAACGGAAAGGCACCGGAAGGGTTTGAGCCCCTGTGTTGGTATGCCCGAAAACCGCAGCTTTTTCTATGCGGTTTGGGCCCAGCACCCGGTCACTGAAACCGAACTTTGGGTGAAGATTTTTAGGAACTCCTGTTTTAGCGTTGTCGTGTAGACGGTGAAAGCAGAGATTTGGGGTATGATGTTGGAATGCGTGCAGCTATATCCTTTGTTTGACGTCAGATTCCAGGCTTCTGATTAGCCAACATGGCTTTATGGTTAGGGTTATATCGCCACCTGTTGGTTTGGCATGCTTTTGACACACTTAATAGCGATGTTATCCTTGACCAAAATCATGCATCCATCATGTTATATAAAAGCATGTTTTAAAAAAGAGGCCTCATTGTATTCAACATATCTATATTGTAACTTTGAATCCCGAAAGTTTGTCTGTTCTGTGTCCAAGTTAGTGTCCATGTTATTTAAGTTATGGTTATTAACTTATTTTTTGTTATTTTACATATATTTATATATTGAACTCTGTAATCAGTGTTGGATTAATTACTCTGAAAAGTAATGAAATACTAGTAACTAATTACATATTCAGTAGTGTAATTAGATTACTGTACAAATGACTCTCACCAAAAAGTATTGAATTACTTATTACTAATGACTTCTATATCCTACATCAACCTTGATTAGTTCAGTGATTCAAGGATGGACATGAAACGGCTCTTTTAATTCATTTAAATCAATAATAAAACTACATAAGGTACCCTTATAAACTGACCAAAGTTTCACTATTATGAGAATTAAACATTAAAGCATGAATTTAAAGTTAGACTTCAAATTTTTAGGTCAATTCCACTTTTGCACACACATATCTTACACACAGTATTTAGTTGAATTACATCAGAAGTAACTGTAAAGAAATTACAGAAGAAATAAGAGTAATCCCGTACGTAACTTTTTCCAAAAGGAAAAGTAATTAAATTACAGTATTTAATTACTTAGTAACTAGTTACACCCAAAACTATTTGTAATATCACTGAAAATGTCCATGTTGTCATAACTTTTTTCCTCATGTTTATAAGGACGATTTGGAGAGGAGACATACAGTGTCAGATGACAGTGTGATTCAAGAGGTATTTCAAGTCAAATAAATCACCTTGTTGAGGTTGAATATACTACTTTTAAATTGTCAATTTCTTTATTTTAAGAAAATGTACTAAGAGTAGTAGTAAACACTGATAGATCCAACTATGGGATATGGCTTGCAGATCTTATAGATCTAAATTTGAGTCAAGTTTCACTAGATCTCTGTCCGTCAGGAACTTATTAAACCTGAAAATATCAACTCTGTTGTGAGTCAATACTTTAACCCAACCACCAGGGAGATATAGAGCTGAAGGGAAGAACAGCAGGCAGGAGACGAAGTGATGTTAAATAAACTGACAAATTATTTATTGAATAATCTCAGTTGTGCGTTAATGCTCAGTCAAGCTCCGTCAAACTTCGTCTGACTAGAAACAGATTCAATAGGTCTCTTTAACATGCACAATAACAGTATCAAAACAATGTCTCTTGACGTTATTATGAACCTTGAGACAGAGACCATTGGATACTCATATCAGCATAAGAGACAATACAACTCCCAACGAGGTTAAACAACAAGAAAGTAAGCAACAAATAATACAGATAGAAGTGAATAATAAAATAAATGAATGAATACATATGATAGATGAATATTGTAATAAATGAGATTAATGAAAATAGAATAATAAAATGAAATAAAATAAAACAAGAAACAACTGTATGTTTCTATCCAGAACTATCAACACGTTATAAGATAATTTTGCATAAAAAAGATTAAGAATGACACTTTAAAAATTTGTATTTTATTTGTAATCTGTATTAAAACAATTATATTTACTGAGTTTTAAAATCAATACATGTTATTTACAATGGAAAAATCGGTCGAACTTTACTGTTATTGAACAGAAAGGTTCCATGCTTTGGTTTATTCTGACTTCACAGTTTATTATATCAATGCAAAGGTAGGATTAATCGGTAGGGTTTTTTCATCAAAGGTTCAATATTATGTAATATTCTTTATTGTTCTTGATTTGTTTATTTGTAAAATGTTTCTTTTAAGGAGGACCAGACAGTGAGCCATGTGGAGTCTGAGAACAGTTTGTTGTCATGTTTCTTACACCTAATGGTAATGTTTAATGATACATGTATGTGTATATATGTATATCTCTATTTACTTTTCCAGGAATGGAGGGCTTTACGGCAACAACAAGATGCAGAATATGCTCTCTCCTTAAGTACTGATCAGGAAAAGGTATAGATTTTTGAGGAATGATATGTATGAGGATATGATATGTGAAATGTATAATATCATGTTCCATCATTATTAGTTACTTTCAGGTCATTTACACAGCCTTAAAGGTGATTACAAACTACCAAATTATTACTATTTTTTATATATATATTATGTATAATTTATCATAAAATAGGTCCCATGAGGAGGTTTCTGAAACATTTTTCTCAAAATATTCTTTGCAGGTTTCTCTTAAAAAGCTAGTGTAATACAATTCATTGTACCACAAATGTAAATTATTGTAATATTAACACAATTATCATAAGTAATACTAACACAATATCAGTAAGTTTTAATTAAAATAGTATGAGGCACTAAAGCATATTATTATTATTTTAATATATAAATCATAAAAATGGTTTATTGTCATCTTTCCTATAACAACAGGATCAAAGGATACAAGAAGCAGAAACGAATGAGCAGAGGCATTTAAAGGTATTACTTTTGCATAAGCTTATATTCTTCTTGTCTGGTAAGATTGCAAGTTAACAACTTTTTATAACTTTGTCAGATAGTTGTTGAAAGAAAAAATAGAGTCACTGAAGAACCTGCAGATGGTATCCCATTAAAGATCCATTTCCCTGATGACACAACAATAATTCGAAGGTTCATACCTTCTGATCTAATGCAGGAATGCCTGTTTTGCTTGGTATTTATTCAAAATAGAATATCAGATAAAACATTACGCAACATGGTTTTATTAGTCTGAATGTTATATTTTTGTATGACTGGTATATTTTAAACTTTTTAAACCTTTTTCTGGTTCTTAGGTACTCTTTGACATTATTGGATCACATCAATCTGCTACAGAGCTTTTCATAATTCGAGAGAGGACATCGGCTCTTTCAGCCATGAGCACTGCCCCTGGAGCGCTCATTGACTACAACATAGATCACCATTGAATTACACGTTCAATGGTTGTGGCGAGGATATGCAGTGAAATAGCTCATATTTCAGACTGTCAGCTTGTAAGTGTTTTGAATGCACTAAGAAGCACAAATTGCTCAAATGAGATTTTTTTGGTGCATCACTGTGGTAGAAACACACATTTGAAGAGCATCTACCACCTAATAGGGAGAGAGGAAGAGCTGGCACTTACTTATAGCCCCCCAGCTCAGCCGCCATGTGTTGGAGTTTACCCCGGTGAACGAGAGGGTCGCTTCCCTGCGCCTTCGGGTCGGGGATAGGTCTCTCACTGTTGTTTGCGCCTATGGGCCAAATGGCAGTGTAGAGTACCCGGCCTTCTTGGAGACTCTTGGAGGGGTGCTGGAAAGCGCCCCGACTGGGGACTCCGTCGTTCTGCTGGGGGACTTCAACGCCCACGTGGGCAACGACAGTGACACCTGGAGGGGCGTGATTGGGAGGAACGGCCCCCCTGATCTGAACCCGAGTGGTGTTCTGTTATTGGACTTCTGTGCTAGTTACAGTTTGGCCATAACGAACACCATGTTCAAGCATAAGGGTGTCCATCAGTGCACATGGCACCAGGACATCCTTGGCCAGAGGTCGATGATCGACTTGTAGTTGTTTCATCTGACCTACGGCCGTATGTCTTGGACACTCGGGTGAAGAGAGGGGCGGAGCTGTCAACTGATCACCACCTGGTGGTGAGTTGGATCCGATGGCGGGGGAGGAAGCTGGACAGACTTGGCAGACCCAAACGTACTGTGAGGGTCTGTTGGGAACGTTTGGCCGAATCGCCTGTCAGAGAGATCTTCAACTTCCACCTCCGGCAGAGCTTCGACCAGATCCCGAGGGAGTCTGGAGATATTGAGTCCGAGTGGACCATGTTCTCCACCTCCATTGTCAACGCGGCCACTCGGAGCTGTGGCCGTAAGGTCTCCGGTGCCTGTCGAGGCGGCAATCCTCGAACCCGGTGGTGGACACCGGAAGTAAGGGATGCCGTCAAGCTGAAGAAGGAGTCCTATCGGGCCTGGCTTGTGGGACTCCCGAGGCAGCTGACAGGTACCGACAGGCCAAGCGGACTGCAGCCCGGGTGGTTGGGGAGGCAAAAACTCGGGCCTGGGAGGAGTTCGGGGAGGCCATGGAGAAGGACTATCGGTCGGCCTCGAAGAGATTCTGGCAAACCGTCCGGCGCCTCAGGAGGGGTAAGCAGTGCCCTACCAATGCTGTTTACAGTGGAGGGGGGCGGCTGTTGACCTCGACCGGGGATATCATCGGGCGGTGGAAGGAATACTTCGAGGGCTCGGAGGTGGACTCGCCCATCACCCGGGCTGAAGTCACCGAGGTAGTCAAGAAACTCCTCGGTGGCAGGGCACCGGGGGTGGACGAGATCCGCCCTGAGTACCTCAAGTCTCTGGATGTTGGGGGCTGTCTTGGCTGACACGCCTCTGCAGCATCGCGTGGCGGTCGGGGACAGTGCCCTTGGACTGGCAGACCGGGGTGCATGTTGGACTCCGGCAGGGCTGCCCTTTGTCGCCGGTTCTGTTCATAATTTTTATGGACAGAATTTCTAGGCGCAGCCAGGGGCCGGAGGGCGTCGGGTTTGGGGACCACACGATATCATCTCTGCTCTTTGCGGATGATGTCGTCGTGCTGGCCCCATCAGACCAGGACCTTCAGCATGCACTGGGACGGTTTGCAGCCGAGTGTGAAGCGGCTGGGATGAGAATCAGCACCTCCAAGTCTGAGGCCATGGTTCTCAGTCGGAAAAGGGTGGCTTGCTCACTTCAGGTAGGTGGAGAGTTCCTTCCTCAAGTGGAGGAGTTCAAGTCTGGGGGTCTTGTTCACGAGTGAGGGAAGGATGGAACGGGAGATTGACAGACGGATCGGTGCAGCTTCTGCAGTAATGCGGTCGCTGTACCGGTCTGTCGTGGTGAAGAAGGAGCTGAGCCGCAAGGCGAAGCTCTCGATTTACCGGTCAATCTACGTTCCTACTCTCACCTATGGTCATGAGCTGTGGGTCATGACCGAAAGGACAAGATCCCGGATACAGGCGGCCGAAATGAGCTTTCTCCGCAGGGTGGCTGGGCGATCCCTTAGAGATAGGGTGAGAAGCTCGGTCATTCGGGAGGAGCTCAGAGTAGATCCGCTGCTCCTCCACATCGAGAGGGGCCCAGCTGAGGTGGCTCGGGCATCTTTTCCGGATGCCCCCTGGACGCCTTCCTGGGAAGGTGTTCCGGGCATGTCCCACCGGGAGGAGACCCCGGGGAAGACCTAGGACACGCTGGAGGGACTATGTCTCCCGGCTGGCCTGGGAACGCCTCGGTGTCCCCCCGGAAGAGCTGGAGGAAGTGTCTAGGGAGAGGGAAGTCTGGGCGTCCCTGCTTAGACTGCTGCCCCCGCGACAGAAGATGGATGGATGGATGCATTTCTACTGTATTTCAAGCATTAAGCACATCAAGACATTTTGTTTTATCATTTCAGTTGCCTTCTTAAATGTAGTTAACGGACTTAAGTTTCCTGAAAATGATATGCTACTGATAAAAATGTTTTTAAAATAACATTCACTTAAGCAAACTGTTTCAATAATCCATTACAGCCACAAAAATATGATATTTAATTGAATATGGCTTTGCTATAGTTTCCATGCCAAATGATGAGTGATCGTTCTTCGCCATTGACCTTTGTTTGTGTGTGCATATGAAACAAAAAAATGACAGATACAGTGTTTGTCTATTTGTGTTGCAGCTCTGTACAACGGTATGTGTCACAAAATGGCTGTGAGTGAAAACAGAACCCAAATGCAGGACAGGTGAACGGTATAACAAACGTCTTTAATAAACAAACAGGATGAAAATAACAAAATATTAACAGTCCAAAGACGAAACGGTAATCCACACGAACTGGTAATCCACACGAACTGGTAATCCACACGAATACTATCAGTGCGAGAAAAGCGCACGTACAGCGACCATGAAATCTAACACACACAATGAACCGAACACAAGACTAGGGAAACACAGCACTTCAGAGGGGAAACACTACCGAGGGATAAACACATAGGGAGAGCGACGGGCAGGTGATACTACTAAATATTAAGGGGAGACAGTTGACGGAGATAAAACACTAATGGAAGACTAACGGAGAAATAAGGGGGCGGAGCTACATGGAAGACACGCGGCGAACTATCAAAACATACGGCCACGTGTCTCCACATAAAACAAACACACAAGATATGGTTCTGACCTGACCTTGTCCAGGGAGTTCGAGAACTGAAAAAAAAAACAGGAAGGACAAGGTCCTGACAGGTATGTACAAGCAGGTAGGACGAATGATTTCAGTCTGCCTCATTCATGGTGGTGTTGGACCACACTTCCGGGACCCACTTCCCTTTTAACCGGGACCTATGAGCAACTTGTAAATATTGAAATATGTCAAAGTAAATTTTGCCATTTTGCAAAGGGTTAATTCCCTTTATCCGCAGTCAGTTCCTCAACTCACCATCAGTGTCGCCAAACTGCTTTGTCTTCAAAATGTGCGTACGCATGGGTCAGAGTTTGCGTGTAGGTGCGCATATTTTCACGTCAAGTTTTTCTTTATAAATCCCACCTTTTACGCAGGAACTGGCGTACGCATGTTTTCAGCCCCGTTTTGTGCGTACGCAAGCTTTATAAATGAGGCCCCTGGTCAACAAGTCTTATCACTTCCATTTCTTATCTGATATCACCGATATCTATGATTTTTGAGGCAACTAGCTATGTACAACTACTCATTATGTATTGATTTATAATCTATTTTAATATTTTATATTATAATATTATACATGCACATGTATTGGACAATCATTAGGCTTATCTTTGGTAGCGAGTTTAAAGGCATTTTGAGTAGAAGAGCTCTGTATGTAACAGACCCGATGCTAAAGACTTGATGAGACTTGTTTACCGGTTTGGTCACATGACATTTAGCATATACCCTAGGGGTGAACCACTCTTTTAAGCTCGACTCAGAATATTGTAATGTTTCTTGACTTACTGAAGTACTATGGATCATGATTTGATTCTCTTTTCAATTGTTTGTTAAATTAGATCCAGTCAGCACTGAATGTCGCAGATGCACAGAATGCCATCATTGGAGCCTCTGGGGAGCTGTCTATGCTGGGGTCTCTACGGCATATACAGACCTTAGAAGATAGGGATGATATGGTAGTAGCAGCAACCAACAAGAGATGTGGAAAAAAGTTGATCTTGTAGTTCAAAAAAAATCTCAGACAAAGAAGGTCCAGGTGTCAAAGAGTTAACTTTATTTGTTAAGTCAAACAAAGTGAGATGTTCCAAAGCATCTGAAAACCAAGTGTTTTCCAGCCTATATTTATAGTAAAATGAAAGATGTTCCCTTCTAAAACCAATCAGGTAATTTCCTGTTATCTCTTAATTTTATTAACCAATTGTCGTTTTTCTGTCACAAATAAATCCCAGGCAACAAGGTACGTATTTAATGGGAGTGCGCTCACCAACCTCTTTTTTAATACAGCTGTTTTCAAGGACACTAGAGTTATTAAAAAGCTGGACCATGTCCATATCTTATCTATACCAACTCACCTCATATTAAATCATCAGAAACATCTGGATCATGTTTTCTTGTGTCTAAACTTCTTGAACTCAGGCCTCAGGCTTCTACAGCCCAGAGACATTACTGGATTTTATATTGCTGCATAGTGCTCAAATGTGCTCTTAAACATGCTTAAAATGATATAAAGTGCATATGTGAACAATCATTGATTAGCTATACTGATTGTAACATTAAATCATCAAATCATTTTATAATTAATTTGTATGTAATAATCTTCGGTTAAATTTGATTTCAGATCATTCTACTAATACACTCATGTATACTAATGTTCCTATGAATACTTCCTAATACTGCTTAGGTATGTCTTAGGAATATAATAACTGTGGTGAATAACAGTGCCCAGCATGTAAAATATATCTAAATATGTCTTGTCTGTGCCCAAAATCACTCAGAAATGACACAATATATTCCCCCCTTTGGGGCTCGTTAAGAGTCCCACACATGATCAATTTCTGAGAGGAATACGTACTACAAAGTGAAAGTGTGCAGGCAAATAACATCAAAAATGTGATATAAATGTCAAAATATCAGAAGAGCCAAGAATTAAACATATCCAAACTTCATCTTCTCAAAATAAAAAAAATAAAAAATCCTACACTTTCTCTCATACTATTCCAACATTCAACAAAAAATAGAGAAAAAGAAAATGTGCACCGTGCACATCTCACACATTCATCATAATGGCTTCTTACACATCATTCATGTAGACACGCTCTCTTAGTGTCTGAAAAAATTTGCAACAAATGTACATACACATGCACATTCACCAAGTGCACACACATAGTAACTGTGATATTATCAACAATGTTGATTGTGGGCCAGTGAATTGAAATGACTTTGAAGGGGTATTATGCCAAAATTACAAACAGAAAAACAAAAACGACTATCTGCCTGCCTATCCGGGACTAAAAGGCTTTATTACTCTGCACTCCAAAAAGAAAATTGCAAAGAAAAAACAGAATTATACACTGCCTCCCTAACTTAACAAAAACAGAGCGAACAGCAAAACAAAATGTTTTAAAGGAAAATGGCACCCCTTTTATCTCCATTCCCAGTGTTAAATGTCATCATGGACAAAGTTCTTAGATGACTTAACATAAAAAGAAAAGGAAAAAAATCTGTTTAAATTGTGTTGTCATATCTTTTGTAATTTAAATATGTTAATACAAGTATCAAAATCCCTTTTGTGTTTTTTTTTTATTGCACCAGTAATCTCTAGCATTAAACGGACACAGTTTTTGTCCGGTTGTTCAGGTTATTTTACTTCAAGGGTGTTTCCTATTGCATCAAGAGCATTCATAAGTAAAAATAAAAATCTCTTATCCAAACAAATATAAATTCAAAACAAGAGTTAATTGCAAGGCGGGGCGATTTCAAATGGAGGGCAGGAAGTAAACATGGAGAATACGTCTATGGAGGAAACCGTTGTGGAGAGTCCGTAATGTATGAATTTAGAACCAGTTGTGAGGAGCAGAGCGCAATATGTATTAGAGGGGGAAAGATGTACAAAATACTTCATGAATCTAGAGAAGAAAAAACAGAAAAATAAGTTTATAACAGAGCTGGAAAATGAAGAAGGAGGAAAAGTCACAGATTATGTAGAAATAATAGAAAAAGTAGAAGCATTTTATAAAAAAATATTTAAGAAAGAAAATGTAAAACAAGAACATGTTGACGAGGTTTTAAACACTGTAAGCACTAGCCTCACTGATGAAGAAAGAAACATGTGTGAAGGGGACATAACCATAGAGGAAATAGAAGAAGCAATAAAACAAACAAAGCCAAATAAAAGCCCTGGATCAGATGGCATAACGCATGAGTTTTATAAGACTTTTTTAAAAAGAATGGCACCGATATTGTTAAATCTATTTAGAAGTATGGAGGAAGAAAAGAAAGTACCGAAATCAATGGGTTTAGGGATGATAACCATTCTTTTTAAAAACAAAGGGAGCCCACTTAAACTGGAAAATTATAGGCCCTTAAGTCTTTTAAATACAGAATACAAATTTTAACAATAGAATAAAGAGAGTAATAGCACCAACAAAAACATACAGCATTCCAGGAAGAGATATAACAGACACGATCTGTACAAACAATAAGAGACGTGGTAGGAAGCATAACCCATGACAGAGAAGGCGGGGTGATTCTATGTGTAGATCTGAACAAAGCTTTTGACAGAGTAGAACACCATTACATGGAGCAAACAATGAGAAAATTTGGCTTTGGGGAGAGAATTTTAAAATGGATAATATTGCTCTATAGTAATGCAGAAAGTTGCGTAAAAATGAATGGCATTTTGACAGACCCATTTCCACTGGAAAGATCGGTGAGACAGGGATGTCCGATGTCTGCATTACTACATTCAATCTCGGTTGAACCATTGGCAACAATGGTCAAAGCAGATAAAGAGATAAGAGGAATACAAATACCAAATGGCGGCGTGAGCTTAATACACCAATATGCAGACGACACAACATTTACAGTGAAAGATATGGCAAGCATAAAAAGAATAATGAAACACATAGAAGTATACGGGAAAGCATCAGGAGCAAAGGTCAATATCGAGAAGTCAGAAATAATGAGCATAGGAGGAGTAAACATGAGCATGTGTGATATACCTTTTAAGATCACAAATGAGCATGTGAACATTTTGGGAGTTAATATTGGAGCGGATGCGAAGGAAGCAAGAGATGCTACATGGACTGGGATTATAAATAAAATAAAACAAGTACTACAGTTTTGGAAATTAAGAGAATTAATGCTAAGAGGTAGAGTAATAGTTGCAAACTCTCTACTGTTATCCAAATGTAACTATATAATGGGTGCAATTGATCTACCACAATGGGTACTTAATGAGATGACTGAGATCCTGAATGACTTTGTATGGGGAGGGAAAGGTGTTAAAATATCAAAGAAAACATTAATAGCCGACTATAAGGAAGGAGGATTAAAACTGATTGATTTAGAGGTTAAGAAGAAAGCAATAAGGGTAAAAACAATAAAAAAGTTTTTGTGTGATAAAGTAGAGTATGGATGGAAAGGCTTTATGAAAGATGTGCTGGATAAAAGCAGTGGATGTGGAGAAGAGGGGTTATTTATGGCCCTGAAAATGCCAATGTATGGAAAAATGCCACTGTTCTATCAAGAAGTGCTTAGCGCATGGGCAGAATATGTAGTAAACATACAATACGAGTGTGAAAACATAAACCAAATACTAAAGCAACCTATTTTTTTAAATCCCAAAATCAGAATGAAAGAGAAAATGTTTTATGATAGATTGTATATGAAAGCAGGAGTGAGACAAATAAAAGATATAGCATACGAATATGTAAAAGGGTTCCTACCAAGTAGAGCAATATATGACTCTGTGACAGAATGGGATGATGAAATTGAAAAATCAAAAGTGGACTCTGTGTGAAAATATTAAAACAAGCCTGCCCAGAGATTGGGTAAAAACAATTGAGAATGAGACTGTTAAACCTGGGAATTGGGGCTTGCCAGCACTGTTTATTCTGGAAAGAGGTGAAAGAATACCCCTAAATGATATATCTACCAATATGACATACAAATTCTTTTTGAAAAAAGAAATCAAACCACCTGCATCAGAAAATGCGTGGCCTAAAGTGTTTCCTGGTTTTAATATAAAGACATTATGGGAAAATGTATGTGTAAAGTACAATGGACTGGACTGTGAAAATCTGGATTTTAAACTAAGACACAATAGAATATATACGAAAGTGGTGCTTCACCAGATCAACAAAGATGTGAATAGGGATTGCGACGTATGCAAAACTGTTCCAGAAACGCTAATGCATATTTTCTTTGAGTGTAAGGAAATTGAAGTCTTTCATGGAAAAACTCAAAAAACTAATTAAGGACAATTGGGGAAAAAATGTTGAAGGAAATTAATGGAAAACACTATTTTTATTCGGTGATTATAAAAATTGTAAGGATGTGAGGGTTAACCTCTGTAATTATGTCTTGAGCCATGCAAGATACTCAATATGGGCGAGAAGAAACTTGGCATATTATGAAAGTAAAAATGTGGAAATATGCACAATGTTTAAAACTGTCTTGAAGAGAAACACCTATTTAGTTTGGAAATATTTGAGTAAAGATGTCTTTGAAAAAGCTTTTACAAATAATTGTAATCTTATAAGTGTGGATGATGCAGGAAAGCTGTACGTGAATTTGTAAGTAACGATAAACTGTGTATCTAATGTAATATATTGATGTTTACCATATCTTTGATTGTGAATTGTAAAAAAATGTTTTGATACTTTTTGATAATAAGAAAATAAAAAAACATGCCCGCTCTCGTCTGATCTCGGAAGCTAGGCAGGGTCGGGCCTGGTCAGTACTTGGATGGGAGACCGCCTGGGAATACCAGGTGCTGTAAGCTTTAATGTTTTAATCCAGTGGCCTTTTGGCCGCTTTCTTTATGTGAGGAGGTCGGGCGATCAGCTTTCGCTTACGGCCACACCACCCTGATCATGCCCGCTCTCGTCTGATCTCGGAAGCCAAGCAGGGTCGGGCCTGGTCAGTACTTGGATGGGAGACCGCCTGGGAATACCAGGTGCTGTAAGCTTTATTGCTTTAATCCAGTGGCCTTTTGGCTACTTTCATTATGTGGCGAGCTTGGACTGTCAGCTTTTGCTTACGGCCACACCACCCTGAGCACGCCCGCTCTCGTGTGATCTCAGAAGCCAAGCAGGGTCGGGCCTGGTCAGTACTTGGATGGGAGACTGCCTGGGAATTCCAGGTGCAGTAAGCTTTAATGTTTTAACGCATGGTGGCCTTTTGGCCGCTTTCTTTATGCGGCGAGCTCGGGCTGGGAGATTTTGCTTGCGGCCACACCGCCCACTCTCATCTGATCTCGGAAGCCAAGCAGGGTCGGGACTGGTCAGTACTTGGATGGGAGAACGCCTGGGAATACCAGGTGCTGTAAGATTTAATGTTTTAATGCATGGTGGCCTTTTGGCGGCATTCTTTATGCGGCCAGCTCGGGCAGTCAGCATTTGCTTACCGCCACACCACCCTGATCATGCCCGTTCTCGTCTGATCTCGGAAGCCAAGCAGGGTCGGGCCTGGTCAGTACTTGGATGGGAGACCGCCTGGGAATACCAGGTGCTGTAAGCTTTATTGCTTTAACCTTTCTGGCCGCTTTCATTATGTGGCGAGCTCGGGCAGTCAGCTTTCGCTTACGGCCACACCACCCTGAGCACGCCCGCTCTCGTGTGATCTCGGAAGCCAGCAGGGTCGGGCCTGGTCAGTACTTGGATGGGAGACCACCTGGGAATACCAGGTGCTGTAAGCTTAATTGCTTTAACCTTTCTTTACGCTTTTATTATGTGGCGAGCTCGGGCGGTGAGCTTTCGCTTACGGCCACACCACCCTGAGCACGCCTGATCTCGGAAGCCAAGCAGGGTCGGGCCTGGTCAGTACTTGGATGGGAGACCGCCTGGGAATACCAGGTGCTGTAAGCTTTAATGTTTTAATGCATGGTGGCCTTTTGGCCGCTTTCTTTATGCGGCGAGCTCGGGCTGTGAGCTTTTTCTTACGGCCACACCACCCTGAGCACGCCCGCTCTCGTCAGATCTCGGAAGCCAAGCAGGGTCGGGCCTGGTCAGTACTTGGATGGGAGACCACCTGGAATACCAGGTGCTGTAAGCTTTATTGCTTTAACCTTTCTGGCCGCTTTCATTATGTGGCGAGCTCGGGCGGTCAGCTTTAGCTTACGGCCACACCACCCTGAGGCGCTATTGAGCAAAACAGGAAGTTAGTTGGCAGTAGTTAGGAGAGGAAGGCTCTCCAATTTTTTTTGTTTTCATTGTTTGTTTGTTTGTTTTTCTAAAAATCTAATTTAGTATTTTTTTATTCTTTTTTGTGTTTAAACCACCTAACAGCAGCGTAAGCTGTCTGGGAGGTGGTCTATTTTTTTTGGATTTAGTCGTTTTTTTGTACTTGTTTTCAAAATGGACGGACGTGTGGCAAACAACCTGCAAATGGCTGGAGGAAGATCCAAAGGTAACGACAATGGACCAGAATTAATACAACGAGCTGGAAAAGAAAAGGCAGATCAAGTAAGAAGGAATATTGAGAAGAGGAATTATTCGAAGGAGGCAACAGTTATCATAAATGTGGACAGTGATAAGGAAATCAAAGTGGAAGATATAATCAAATCAATAACGGAACTGATTGGAGCTGGCATGATTTTGGCTTTGAGACCAAGGCAAAACAAAGAATATGAACTGACATTGGAAAATGAAGAAGTTTGTGATGAAATGCTTAACGGACTAATGATAAAAGGAAATACTTATGAAGTGAGAAAACTGCAAAACAAAGAGTACGTTGTTTCCTTCATGCATTTGCCAGTTTACCTGGACGACACTAATATTTCAGAGAAATTGGAAAGTTGGGGAGTTCTGCCCGTATCTAAAATCAAAAGAAGGCTTTATCCAGGCACCAAAATTGAGGACGGTACAAAGTTTGTGAAGGTCAGGTTCCCTAAGGAGGTAGCCTCCCTGCCCTATAGCACGAAGCTGGAAACAGCGGAGGGACCACAATATTTCAGGGTGATGCACAGCCATCAGGTGAAAACTTGTAGGTTGTGCATGAGCCCTGAACATTTGGTCAAGGATTGTCCAGACTTCAGGTGCTATAAGTGCGGAGAGAAGGGACACTTTGCAAGGGACTGCAATACTATCAAGTGCCTGGAATGCCAAGAGTTTTTAAACAAGTGTGAGTGTTGTATGGAGGAGGAGGTGGAAGGAGGTGTGCAAGAACAGGTGGAAGGGCAAATGCATGAAGGAAACAACTTAAAAGAGGGAATAAACAATGAAGAACAAGAGGCAGAAATACAATGGAAAGGAGAAGGAGAGAGAAAACAACTTGAAGAAGGAAAAGGTGAAAAGATGAACAAAATGAATGAAGGACAATGGCAGGAAGACTCATCATGGACTTTAAGCGAAATTTTAAGCAGTTTTAAAAACGTTATGGACAAAATGGGGAATGAAGAACAAAGTGATTCAAACCAAAACAAACAAACTGGCTGCAATGAAGAGGGAAAGAGAGAGGAAATGGAAAACAACGTAGACAAGAAAGGACAACCAAGAAGAAGACTTTTAAAAGTAACCCCAAATGTTGACATAACCAGAAAAAAAATTATGAAAAGAGGACTAGTGAAATGTCTCAATAGATTTGATGTGTTAAAGAGTTTGGATGAGGAGAACTAAGATAATGGGTTTTGATATTTATTCTTTCTTCTAATGGTTTTAAGATGTGTGTGTTTTAATGCAAGAGGACTGCTGGACTTGAACAAATTTGAAAAAGTCTAAGAAATATTTAAGAGAGAAGATATCATTATACTACAGGAAACAAACTGGAGAGAAAATGTGATGAATGATATTATACAGAGATGGGAAGGAGGTCTTTTTTACAACAATGGTGATGGCAAATATGGGAGAGGTGTTGCTTTTTTAATGAAAGATGATGTTTTTAAAATGAGTAAGACTGTGTATAAAGATGGAATGGGGAAATGTATGATGGTTGAAACCAATTATGAGGGTAAAGAATTGATTTTTGTAAATGTACATGCACCAACGGATGAGAAGGAAAAAACGTTAAAAAAAGAAAAAGTTTTTTAACGTTTTAAGAAGTGTTTTAAAGAATTATAAGGAAATAATAATGGTGGGAGATTCAATACTGTATTTAGTAAACAAGATATGGCGGAAGGTATGGTTTTTAATTCTGATACAGGCAGACATGAATTAAAAATTCTAATAGAGAGAAACAATATGATAGACGTGTGGAGAGATAGGAATGAAAAAGAAAAAGTATTTTCAAGAAGACAAATAGTGAGAAATTTTGTATGTGAAACCAGAATTGATTTTATTTTATTCAAGAAATCTGGAAAGATTTATTGAAAACATTAAGTATGAAGACACCAGCCTAAGCGATCATACATTTTTATTTTTCAAAGTAAACAGGGACAAATTGCAAAGGGGGCCAGGGTTATGGATTTTAAATACTGAAATGTTAAAGAGAGAAGGTTATGTTTTAGAGATTAAAGAAATATAGAAAAGGAAAAGGCAAGCAGAATATATAAAGAGGATAAAAGAATGTGGTGGGAGAATGTAAAGTATTTAATAAAACAGTTTTCATTAAAGTATTGTAGTTTAATAAGGAGATGCGAAAGATATAAAGAAAAATAAATTTAGGGAACTTTGGAAAAGGAACTGAATAAAGAATCGAAAGATATACAAAAAATAAAGGAATTAGAGGAAAAGCTGAAAGAAATAGAGGAAAAAGATTGAGGGAGCAAGATTAAGAAGCAAAGCAAAATACATGGTGGAAGGAGAAAAATGCACAAAATTCTTCTTTGATTTGGAAAAGAAGAAAGGTAAGCTGAAATAATAAAAGAGATAAGGAACAAAAATGGGGAAATTGTAGGGAATGAAAAAGTTTTAAAAGTAATACAATCTTTTATGAAGATCTTTTTAGGGCAAGAGGAGAGGAAGGAAAAGCAAAAGGGGAACTGTTGAAGTTAATAAAAACAAAAGTTAGTGAGGAAGATAAAGAAGAATATGATGGGAAAATCAGGGAAGATGAAATCGAAAGAGCAATAGATGAGCTAAATACAAAGAAAAGTCCGGGAATAGATGGTTTGGGAAGTGAGTTTTATAAATGTTTTAAAGATGCTTTAATACAAATCTTAAAGGAGGTCTTTGAAGAGATTTTTGAAAAAGAAGAAATCAACGAAAGAATGAGGATAGGACTGATGAAACTGATATACAAAAAGAAAGGTGAAAAGGTAGATCTTAAACATTATAGGCCAATAACGATGCTCAACACAGATTTTAAGATTTTAGCAAAAGTTCCTTTCAAATGTAAAGTTCTCAGTCTCCAAAAATTTAACTTTCTCTCTATTCCCGTTATCAGGTCCTCCCACATTGCATCTCTTACTTTGTTCTCCTTCTTGCCCATTAAAATCCCTAAAATCTTAATTTCCTCCACTTCTTTAAAATTAAAATAATCTTTCAAAATCATAGCTTTGCCAAATCTCATGTACACTGTTTTCTCTTCATTCACTTTACTTCCAGATCCTTTACAGTATTCATTTATAATATTCATCACTTCTTTAACACTCTCTTTTCCATTTACAATTACCGTCGTGTCATCAGCATATTGGAACACTTTCCCATCCGTTTTATTTACTCCCACTATTTCACATTTTTGGTTAATTGCTAATCCTAAAGGTTCGGATACAAGTGAATACAATAGTGCTGAAAGTGGGCATCCTTGCCTTATAGATCTTGTAATTTTAAAACAGTCTGTTAAAAAAATATCACATTTTGTCCTTGTTAAAGCCAGTGGCGTAGACAGGGGAGGGGCCATGGGGGCACTGGCCCCTCCTGAAAACTGATTGGCCCCCCAGTGTGCCCCCACCCTTCTACTTGTCTGTCACTCAAAAATTCAAATCATAATTTCAGCTTGTAGTGGAATAATTTATGATTCCGCGTCGCGATGCTTCTCAACGAGGACCAAGAATAGCAAACTGTTTTCCAACGGAAAAAAAACACACGGTAAGTTGATCTATTTTATACAGCTATTTTTTTTTCGATTAGCGAGTTGTTGCAGTGCTAGAGTTTGGTAACGTTACCGTCTTTCAGTGTTAGGACAGACCAGGCTCGATGTATTCTCTTAGAGCAGACCAACATAATGCTAATAATTACAGTTGTGTTCAAAATTATTCAACCCCCAATGCTGTAAATGGTTTTAGGGAATTTAGTGTACATTTGTAATTGTATTCAGAATGAAATCCTACAAGGACTTCTTAAAGAACCATATGCAACTAAAATGACATCAATTAGTTTTGTAATACAGTAGTAAATGTTTCTTTTGTGAATTCTTCATTGACATAATTATTCAACCCCTTAAAGACTACCACTCTGAAGAACAGAGGTTCAATGAAGTGTTTTCAATCAGGTATTGAAAACACCTGTGGATATCAGGGAGCAGCAATAAAGCCTAATAAGCACCAATTAGGCAGCTTTAAAATGACTGTGATACTCAGCTCCTTCTAGACATTTACTGGTGTGGTTACAAACATGGTGAGGTCAAGAGAATGGTCCAGGAAGACAAGAGAACAGGTGATTACTCTTCACAGGAAGGGCAATGGCTATAAGAAGATTGCAAAGATGTTAAACATACCAAGAGACACCATAGGAAGCATCATTCGCAAATTCAAGGCAAAGGGCACTGTTGAAACGCTACCTGGTCGTGGCAGAAAGAAGATGCTGACTTCGACTGCTGTGCGCTACCTGAAGCGTAGAGTGGAGAAAGTCCCCGTGTGACTGCTGAGGAACTGAGAAAAGATTTGTCAGATGTGGGTACTGAAGTTTCTGCTCAGACAATACGGCGCACCCTGCGTAATGAAGGCCTCCATGCCAGAACTCCCAGGCGCACCCCCCTGCTGTCCCCAAAGAATAAGAAGAGTCGACTGCAGTATGCCAAAAGTCATGTGGACAAACCACAGAAGTTTTGGGATAGTGTTCTGTGGACTGATGAAACAAAATTAGAACTGTTTGGGCCCATGGATCAACGCTATGTTTGGAGGAGGAAGAACAAGGCCTATGAAGAAAAGAACACCTTGCCTACTGTGAAGCATGGGGGGGTCAATCATGCTTTGGGGCTGTTTTGCTTCTGCAGGTACTGGGAAGCTTCAGCGTGTGCAAGGTACCATGAATTCTCTTCAGTACCAGGGATATTGGATGACAATGTGATGCAGTCCGTCACAAACCTGAGGCTTGGAAGACGTTGGACCTTTCAACAGGACAATGATCCCAAGCATACCTCCAAGTGCACTAGAGCATGGTTGCAGATTAAAGGCTGGAACATTTTGAAGTGGCCATCGCAGTCACCAGACTTAAATCCGATTGAGCACCTCTGGTGGGACTTAAAGAAAGCAGTTGCAGTGCGCCAGCCTAAGAATGTGACTGAACTGGAGGCTTTTGCCCATGATGAATGGGTGAAGATACCCGTAGATCGCTGCAAGACACTTGTGTCAAGCTATGCTTCACGTTTAAAAGCTGTTATAACTGTAAAAGGATGTTGTACTAAGTACTAAGATTGAATGTCACTTGGGGGTTGAATAAAACTGATAATGATGATGTGAGCTCAGAAAGACATTTGTGGTTATTTCATTATAAATGTTATGTTATATTTGTCTGACCTACACGTGCCTCTTTGATTTAATTGTAAGCAGGATGACTGAATGATCATAATCAATGTCAAACCGACCAAAACAATCAATTTCAGTGGGGGTTGAATAATTTTGAACACAACTGTACATTTAACGTTACTATGCTCCTGAGGCTGAATGTAACAGGGTTTTCCTGCGTTATGATTTTTTTCCCAGCCGATAAGCAAGTGATATTGCAAGCGAGGTGCCGAAACAAATCGTATGATGTTTATCTAGGCTAACGCTCAACACTTTAAAAGCTAACGTTACGGTCTTGAGTTACGTGACTACACTCCAGTCGCGATTTCTTTAAGACTGCAAGGGAAGCTCAGCTTCCCCTATAATTGTCAAAAAATGAATGGTCAAATATATGTACAGTACTATTATGTAAACATTTTATTGACTAAAAATGCATTAAACACGTTCATCTCGAACGAAAACAATTTCGTTCAGAATCAGCTACTTAGGTCGGCTGACTCGATTTCCTTCTCATTCATTCCCGTAGCGTACAGTGCATTACTCTGTTGAAGCCCAGCGTCCATTGACTTCAATGGGCTGCTTTAAACAGTTTTTTTCAGTGCTTAGAAACAAGACGGTCATTGGATAATGCTGCGATTATGTCCCGCCCACGGACGCTCAGCGTCTCTGGGATGAATGGAGGAGTGGGCTGGCCCGGACTCCGAGCGTCTGCGTGATGATTGGAGGGTCTGTCATCTCTTTTTAATCCACTTTTATGTCCTAAAACGCTCGTTTTTTTGGGGTCGACAGCTTATAAAAACGTATTTCTTTTTTTTTTTAGCTTGTTTGCTATACACATTGTCACATATCAGCTTTTAGACATTGTTTTTTTTTTTTTGTTATAAATCATAAATGACAAGGAGGCGGCAGCTTCTCGCAATGCAAAGAGACGGTTGGTGTGGGCGTGGTCTTCAGATTATGACGCGTATCACTCTGTGTCTCCATTTCCAACTCAGTCCCAAACGCGGATTTTGCATGTGTAGTCGAAAGACAAACTGCTGCAACCTTCATCGTATATTTCACACAATTTCACACCACATTCATTGTTTCAGTTTAACATAATTCCCACATTTCCTCCCGTTGAGTATATATATATATATATATATATATATATATATATATATATATATATATTAGATCGTTTGTTCATCAATTCATATAGTCTGAACTAGCCAGCTAGCAAACTGCACACGTAGGGTAAAAACTGGAACGTAGGGCAGAATTTACATATAAATAAATGGACAATTTTTATGATTTAGGCCAAAAATGAGCTTCCCCTCTTTAAAAGATCAGCAGACGCCACTGCTACACTCTAAATAAAGACAATTAAGTTACATGACATTGACTTCGAGTCTTGAGAACGAATATTCTAAAGTCTCGAACCGCATGCCTTGATAATGACTTGTTTTTTTGGGGTTTAAACATTTTACCTGTTTTTAGTTTATAATTTTCCAGCTGGGCTGGTTGTGATAAAAGGTAAAGTTTTGTCATCCGCCAATAAAACCATAGCATTTAAACAAATAGTAATTTCCTCCTTTTTACCTCTGTTATCTCAGGCAGTGTAACAGGATGAAAAGGCAGGGAGATATTCAGTATTTTTTTGCAAAGAAAAAGCCATGCCAGCCAGTGAGGGAGAGTCCGTCTGATGGTTTAACGTTACACACAGTGAGTTCAGAGCCTGCCTGCTCAACAGGAGACCTCTTGGTTCAGGAAGATTCGAGCATAAATCAGAACAGCCCTGTACACCCAGGTTAGTAGACAAGCTAGAAAGTGGACAGTGACATGACTTTGGTAGGCTGTATTCAGGGCTGCACATTTGCTTATATAACAGAAGTCCCTATATTGATATATTGGTACTTTAGTATATTGGTAAAACAATTTTATTACAGTTTATGAATTCATTAATTGTGTATTTTTCAATTCAAGTTTATTTATATAGCGCTTTTCACAATGTGCATTGTTCCAAAGCAGCTTTACAGGAGCAACTAAGAAAACACAGAGGTAAAACACAGCACAGTGCATAGTGTTTATAGAACAAGCAAGATCATTCTAATAGATAATATCTAATAAATTAATAAATAGATGCAGTCTCCCGGTGAGCAAGCCAACACTGCCGTGCTGTGGCGAGGAACCAAAACTCCCTTATTGAGTATTTAATTATATATGAATGATTAATATAGGCTAATTATGCATTTATATAAATAAGGCTGTTCTATTATTATTTGTGAGTTGTACACTAATACATTGGATTATTTTATTTATTACAGTTTTTTTTTCACTTTTGTAAAGTGAAAAGTTAATATAAATTGTATTTTATTGTTTTGATTTAGAGCAGTGAATAACTGCTATTAAAAGATAATAGGGTATCACTGTTTATTGCTGATTTTAAAGCTTACTGAACTTGAAATGATTTGGATATCTACAGTTCTACATAAATACACAACATAAGAATGGCCCCTCTATATTAATTGTGGCCCCTCATGTGCCCCCCAGTTGAAAAAATCCTAGAATCGCCCCTGGTTAAAGCACTTTTGTATAAAACCTTAATCCATTTAATAAAATTTTCCCCAAATCCAAAACTCTGTAAAACCTCAAATAAATACCCGTGTTCCACCCTGTCAAACGCCTTTTCAAAATCTATACTAATAACATATCCATCTTTATTTTGCCGCCTCATGTACCATATTCTGTCTCTTATACTCATTGTTATGTCTCCTTTTATTGCGTAAGCTTGATTTTTTTGATTATACTTGGCATTATTTTAACCTATTTGCTCAACGTTATCTACAACGGGCCGGGCGACATGAAGGTGACTCTGTGGGACCCTTTTGCGAACGCAACTGAGGCCAGGAAATCTTACGCCTTCAAAAATCTGTGCACACGGGACAGAGGCGGGTATATATACCTGAGCACAGGCCCGTCCAGCGTCGTCGAGCAGATCACCGATTTGACCCGTGAAGACGAGAGCGAAACTAGCCAGCAGGATCGAGGTCAACGGCGCTTTTGAGTGCCAAAGTGAAGACATCGAAATCACCATCCAACGCTAGTGTCCCAGTTGCCGCGCCAGACAGACGGCGTTTGTTGAAAAGTCCGTGTTACACCGGTGCGAGGGCTGCAGGCTGAACCAGTCGTCGCTGGCCTTCGTCGCTTCCTCTCTGTAAAGACCATAGTCGGGACGGACAACGGCGAAGACACCGTGGTCCTCATCAGCTCGGTGCTGTCCACATACTTGCGGGGGGCCGGCCTGGGCAGTCTGTTGAACGACGCGGAGGCAATCGAAGATCACCTTCTGGTGTCACCCGGCCTTGACCTGACCATCAACGTCGATGGGTTCCTTTTGTCTATGCAACGAGCTGTTGAGCCACCTGCCCCTTCGGAGGAGACTTTAAACAACTCCGATGAATTCCTTCAGGAGAAGCTGGAACTTGCTGAGGTTGCAGAACCACCTGCCTCTTCAAACACAGCCAGTGGTACTTCCAGCACCTGAAGAGACGTTGAGTGAGGTACAGTGTTTGTTCACAAGATTCCGTTTAGTTCGTTCGTGTTTGGCCAACGACTTTGCCACAAAATGTCCGGTTTGATATGCCCACATTTTAAATGCTTTATTTAGTACGTATTTTTGTTGAAGTTTTGTTGAATGTTTCTGTTCGTGTCCTGTACGTTAAACGTTTTGCATGTCTGTTGCAATAAAATTCAGATCTTAGTCGAACCGCTCTGCATGTCTTAATGTTTTATTGTTCGAGGAGTCTTCTCCGTTAACGGTACCTTGTCTTGTGTGTAAGAATCATTTTGAAGTGGAGATGTTTTGACTAGAGGGTGAGGCATAATAAAGTTTCGTTTTTCTTTTAATACTGCTTTTCACCTGAAAGTCTGAACTACGGACAATGGGTAAAAATATGCCTTTCAAAATTCTTTTTTTCTTCAAAGACATCCATTAATGTTTGTAATGCATGCGTACCAGTATACTGTAAAATTATTCTTGAGGTATAGTAAATACTACCCATGCAAAGTTAAATTTTACTTAAATAAGCTCTTCTGGCCACTTTCTTTATGAGGCGAGCTCGTGCTGTGAGCTTTCGCTTACAGCCACACCACCCTGAGCATGCCCGCTCTCGTCTGATTTCGGAATCCAAGCAGGGTCGGGCCTGGTAAGTACTTGGATGGGAGACCGCCTGCGAATACCAGTGCTGTAAGCTTTATTGCTTTAACATTTCTAGCCACTTTCTTTATGCGGCGAGCTTGGGCAGTCAGCTTTTGCTTACGGCCACACCACCCTGAGCACGCCCGCTGTCGTCTGATCTCAGAAGCCAAGCAGGGTCGGGCCTGGTCAGTACTTGGATGGGAGACTGCTGGGAATACCAGGTGATGTAAGCTTTAATGTTTTAACGCAGGGGTTCTCAACCTTTTGCAAGCTGGGCCCCCCAAAGCTGGTTCAGTGCAGTTGGGGCCCCAGAGTTTTTTTCCCTCCCATCCTGTAGCCTACTCGCGCCCCCCAGGAGAGTGTCCACGCCCCACCGGTTGAGGCAATAAACAATCACAGTTACTAACTGGCAGCCATTGACAAGTAACTTAATGAACAATCACAGTTACTAACTGGCAGCCATTGACACTTAATGTCACAGTTACTAACTGGCAGCCATTGACAAGTAACTTAATGAGTTACTAACTTTGACAAGTAACTTAATGCAATAAACAATCACTGGCAGCCATTGACTACAAGCCAGTAAATTACTGTAATTTTCACAATATTTTCTTACTAAAGCACATTTCCAAAGTGCTGTACAATCAGTGACCAGAAAAGCACAATTAGAATAAAACACATAGCACCAATAATCACAATTGTATGAAACATAAAATAAAAAGTACACAGAAAATACAGATAACAAACAGGAGTGCCAATTTAAGAAGCAAAAAAGGCCAGGGAATAAAAATGAGTTTTAACTTAGATTTGAATGCAACAATGGAGCCTTGAAGCTCTATCAAGCCGTGAGCGCGGCGCAAACAGGAGCCCTTTATTTGACGATCGCAATGACCTTTGTACTGAATGTGGCTGTACAAGGTTAGTGACATAAGTTGGTGCGAGCCCATTTAGTGCCTTAAAAACAAACAGTAAAACTTTAAACTGAATCCTAAAGTGAACTGGTAGCCAATGCAAGGAGGCCCACGCTTCCTAGTGCCAGTTAAAAAGCGCGCTGCTGCGTTTTGCACCAGCTGCAAGCGTCTCCTACAATAATCCAGCCGTGATGTTATAAAGGCATGGATAACTTTCTCAAGGTAAGATAGAAAAGACTTTATCCGTGAAATCATTCTAAGCTGATAAAAACAATTTTTGACCACTGAGCTAATCTGTTTGTTAAGGCAGAGTTCTGAGTCAGGATGCCAAGTTTCTGACATAAGGTTTGACAGGTGGCCTAAATTTGCTCCACAGTGCATCTTGCCTTGCGAGAACCAAAAATGATGACTTCTGTCTTATCATCATTTAGCATTGTTAACAGTGTAATGTAATAGTAAAAGGCAAAACAGTGTTCTCAGCGAGAGATGGGTTAGAACCCTTGCCTTCAGTGCCAAAGCTACAGACTTACACCTTATGCCACTTCAATCTCCAACTGGCGTCCATTTTACACTTTCTCGATTACAATCACATATTGGTGGGCAAAGCTTATGCAAATAGTCTATATTACCATAGATACAAAATAAAAATAGTATACATTAAATAAAAAGTGTAGTAATACTGTTAGTTTACTATACTAAATACTAGGGATGAGCGAGTTACAGCATTATCTGTATCTGTACTCTGACTGGGCGGGGCCTAACCAGGAAGTGGGCAGGATTTAACCTGGAAGTGTGTCGGGTTGTCTTGAGATGGGCGGGGCTTTAACCGGTATGTTATTTTAAGCATGCAATTGATATGGGTTGATCAGAAATTGTTATATTTATTGCTGATTAGAAAACTATTTACATGACAGCATCAGCATCGAGCTTCAGATCAATGGTTTTGATCACGATAACAAACGAACTATATACAGAACAAGTTTTGCAACAATGAATACAACACATGCGGTTCGAGCCAGCTGACGGTTTAAAAAAGAAAAAAACTCCGACAGGCAGAGACGCAACGCAAGTCGCATTCTACCAAACACCACGTCTGAACAAACCCCACGTTTATCAAAACTCTACTGGTTAATAAGTACGTACAACAAACTGAAGTAAAAAACAAACCTGAAGCTGAAGAAACCCTAAACGTTAACGGAAAAGACCCGCGAGCCTGAGGGAGAGACAGAGGGAGAGACAGAGACAGAGACAGAGACAGAGACAGAGAGAGAGAGACAGAGACAGAGATTTTTTGATTTTTAAACTTCCATTTTTATTCAATTTACATTACACTACATATTTTTATATACTAAACATCTTTTGACATATTGAAAAATTATAATAGAGACGGAAAATACAACTCTTCTTCAACAATCTCACAAACGGTCCCATTTAAACACCAAATCATTTCAAATTTTAAAAGGTTGTGCATTAGTTTGTAATACTGAAAATCAATCAAAATCCTTGATTTTACAAGTCTTATGAAAACAGATACTAAATTACTATGAGTATTATTCTCAATTTCCTCTTTCCTTGTGACATAGATTGCCATCTTCGCTTGACCAAGTTTATCAATTGAGACTTCTGACAATGGCTTCTCACATATTTAAGCCCACAAATAAACAATTTCATTGAAAAAGAGACATTAAGAGATATACAAAACATTTCTAAAATCTCAAATAACGGTTTTTAACCTCCCACAATGCATGAATGCATGAAAAACAGTCTCTCTCAAAGAACAAAAAGGGCAACCATCATTTCTATCACCATTGATTACAGAAATAAAAACATTGGTGGCAATAGCACCATGCAATAACCTCCATTGCAAATCGCCAGCTTTCTTGATTAATGGTGACTTATACAAGGCCCCCCAAGCAGGTTTTTCCCCTACATCAAAGTGTAGTACATCTCTCCAAGGTGTGTCACATTTATTATCTAGAAAACTCTTATTAAAAACTTTTACACAATTCTTATACAAAACTTTGCCAGATGCAACTGGAGACCCCACAAATTTTAAAACTTCACAGTCTAAAAGCATTCCATGAGATTCCCCATAGCAGGAAAAATGTTCAAACCCGGGAAAGGATCTTTATGGTCTGGATTTGCAGATCTTTTGGAGTAACATGCAAGTAGAGCTTTTTCTTCCTCATTGAGAGCCAGTCTCCAATTTTCAAGTGCTTTTGCCACAACGCGACATGATTTAATCCCAAGGCGCTCAGCTGTCGCTCATTCAAATCTGATCCCGATGTCTCCAATTGTCGTCACTTTGGCATTCCGTAAAGTACTTTCCGGTATAGCGAACACCATCTCATTCGATAAATCCAACCGCGATCCAAGGACTAATGGCTCTTTCAATAACCAGAACAGAGAGAGGGTACTGCTCTCCTTAGTAGTCTTAAACAAGGACCAGACTTTAAATAGATTACGATAGAAAACTGGACAATCACATAGTTTAAGCCTTTGAGGGTCCAGTCAAAACAAAACTTTGTCCAATCCTAGGCCTCCGATGTTTCGAAGAAGAACTGCACAAGCAGCATCCACCCAACTTGTCTCTGCAGGGTACATTAAGTCTTTGTATATACTGAAGACGAAAAGTTGCCGTTCTGCTATGCAAATGCATTAGACCAAGACCTCCTTCTTCTTTCGACAGGTATAAACACTTTTAGGCACCCAATGTAACTTATCCCAGAAAAAGTCAATTAAATTGATTGAATTTTTGACATTACGTCAATTGGAGGGTCTATGCAGGCTAAGCGGTGCCAAAGAGCAGAAGCTACTAGATTGTTTATAATCGGAATTCGTCCCTTGTAAGACATTTTAGGACGTAAAAACCTCCATTTGTCCAAACGTCCTTTGACTTCTTCAACAATGCCATCAAAGTTCTTTTTAATTACATTTTCATTACCAAGAAAAATCCCCAAATACTTAAAACCCTCTCTTGTCCATTTTAGGCCATCAGGGAGCTTTGGCTCACCTCTTGGCCATTTTCCAACCAGGATGGCTTCACTTTTTCTCCAGTTCACTTTAGCAGAAGAGAGAATTTTAAAATCATCTAGAGTTTTTAACAACATATTTACATCATTAGTACCACTGATTAAAACAATAACATCGTCAGCATACGCTGATAACTTAAAATTGTTAAAATAATTTGGTACATGCAACCCACACATATCAGTTCTTAGTTTGTTTAAAAGGGGTTCTATAGCTAAGGAATATAGCATTCCTGACAATGCACAACCTTGCCTAACACCTCTATAGACTCTAAAGGGGGAGCATAAATCACCATTAATCTTTAAAACACTCTCAACGCCACAATACAAGATTTTTATCATTGCAATAAAATCTGGGCTAAAACCAAAGGCTTTTAAAGCATTCCATAAATACACATGTTCAATTCTGTCAAAGGCCTTCTCTTGATCAATTGATATTAGACCAAAATCTAAATCAAAGAGCTTTCCACAGTCTAAAATGTCTCTGATAAAGGAGACATTGTCGAAAATTCTTCTGCCTGGTACACAGTATGATTGATCTGAGTGAACAACATACTCAATGGCTTTACCTAATCTATTGGCAAGGGCCTTTGAAAGTATTTTGTAATCATTACACAATAAACTTACAGGTCTCCAGTTCATAATTTCATTCAAATCTCCTTTCTTTGGAAGTAAGGTTATAATTGCTCTTCGGCAACTTCGTGGTAACTGTCCATTTACTAGACTCTCATTGAAGACTGTTACTAATTCTGGACCCACCTCTGGCCAGAAAGCTTTGTAAAATTCTACTGTAATGCCATCGATTCCTGGTGTTTTACCATTTTCCATTCTTTTAAGTGCATCTAACAAATTCTCCTAAACTCAGTGTTTTATTAATATCTTTATTGACATCTTCAGTTATTTGTGGCAAGTTTTCAAAAAAAACAAAACTGTCATTGTTTATTTCAGAAGCCTCACTTTTATACAAAGCTTTGTAAAAATTTAGAGCTCTTTTTCAGATGTCCAAAGGATTGGTCAATAAAGCTCCTTTTTCAGACCGCAAGGCATGGATGAACTTTTTCTGTCCGTTCTTCTTTTCTAAATTGAAAAAAAACTTTGAAGGAGCATCCATTAGCTCAATACTTTGGAAACGGGACCTAATTATAGCACCTTGTGTTGTAAATCCAAGCATTTCAGCTAGAATGTTTTTTTCCTTTTAATATCTTCCATTGCCTTGACATCTTTTGTGGAACCTGCAAGCTCTTGTAATTTCACCAAATCTTCTTCTAACACACTCATTGACCCTTTAATATCCCTTGTGGTGTTGTGAGCGTATTGCTGACTCAATTGCTTAATCTGCACCTTTACAAAGTCCCACCACTGTTGCAGTGTCAAAAAAGTCAATTTCATAGCTTTAGCATTCTTCCAAAACTCTTTAAATGCTTCTCTAAAGAGAGAGTCACTCAGCAAATTATTGTTGAAATGCCAATAGGCACTTTTTGATTTTATATTATTCTTTGTCATGACACATTTTATCAGACTATGATCAGAACAACAAACTGGAATGATCGAACATTCTCTGAACATACTTAGTTGGTGCTTAAAAACATAAAATCTGTCAAGTCTTGCCAGAGATAATTGATTATCATAAGCGTGAGCCCAAGTATACTGTCTCTGTGTATCATGAAAATTCCTCCAAACATCTACAATGCTGTGAGTCTTTATCAACTGAGTTAACCTCTTTCTTGAATGCATATGTGGTTCAACATGGTTTCTGTCTATTATATTTTCAGTACAATTAAAATCCCCTCCCAACAAAAAAAAAGTATCTGTATTACAATCACACAAAACATTGTCCAAAGTGTTTAAAAAAAACATTATTTCTAAAGCCGTGGTTGGTGCATATACACAGACAAAAACGAAAGAACTGTTTTCAAATAAAGCATTAACTTTCAACAATCTCCCTTTAATGACTTCATCAATATCAAAAGAACATGGAATAAAACTTTTCGAGAAAAGCATAGCAACTCCACCACTCAATGAAGTACAATGACTTAAAATCGCTAGCCCATCAAATTCTTTAACCCATTCTGCAGTATTTGATACATCGCTATGTGTCTCTTGTAAAAAACACACATCAATTTTCTTATTTTTTAACAGTTCAAACACTTGAGCTCTCTCTTTTTGATATCTCTTGCTCCATTAATGTTTAGGGATGCAATATTTATGTCTCCCATAACAAATAAAAGAGAAAAGCAGAAAAGACAAAAGAAACTAAACAAATTAAATAAACTGCCCATATTAGCTGTTATCTCTAAGCCCGTCCAATTTAGTTTTCAAGCTCGTCAGAATTTTCTTTAAACGAAAACCCTCTCTAATATTGAAGCAATTCTCACCTCTTAAAATCTTCACTTTTTTAACGAACTGCGTTATGTCTGGAAAATATTCTTCAATTTTCACTTTCCGCAGGTTCTTCGTCACCTTCAAAAAGGTCTTTATATCATCAGCAGTGTAATTTCTACTAGACGGGCCACTTGGGGGGAGACTAGCGCTGAAACTACAGACTGAAAAATCGCTTTCGCTGTCCGTGTCTGTCTGACTAACGCCCGCACCATCTACTCTTTTAGCTTTCTTATCAGCAGGACATTTGGACAATTTTCTTTTATATGTTTTTTTAAAGAAACTTCCCACGTCTTCCGACACTACAGTCCCAATATCTGGGTTTACCCTCTCACTATCCATAGCTGTTTCGCCGTTACTATTTTCCGCCTCATCCGAGTACGCTGCTTCTTGACTTAACGTTACATTCGGGGTGGAAATAAAATCTTTAACCCCTTCTACCACAACTTCATCTTTTCTGACATCCTCAGAGCTATTCACCTGTTTATCTGGAGCAGCCGGTGCCGCGCTTGGGCCCGGCAACTCTGCATCAACTGTTACAACATTGTTTTGTGCTGTGCGTACATTTTCGGTAACAACCGAAGCATCGTTTGCTTTCCTTGGACAAGCACGGGCAAGGTGACCATTTTCGCCACAGCCAAAACACTTTGTTGCATTTGATGTAACATATATAATATAACTGAAGTCATCGTGGCGAAAATTAAGAGTGAGATCAAGTTCGTCAACATTATCCTTCAAAATCATATAGACAGTGCGTCTAAAAGACATCACATGTTTTAACTGAGGGGTCTTGCTACCGATCGGGATCAATCTAACCGAGAGACCAATTTACCATACCTAGCAAGCATTGCTGTTAAAGTCTCATTTTTAATAAACGGTGGCACATTTGATAGCATTACTTTCTTCGAAGGAGTGGAGAGAGGGAGCACTGACGTGAAAACACCATCGATCTCCACACCGCTCTCCACTAACAAATTTGCAAGCTCAATCGTCTTCATAAACAAAACAATAGCATTGTTCATCCGTGATGCGGATAAAACATTTTCAATGCCGACCACTTCCCCCGCGGCCAAAACACACTCTTCCACCCTTACGGCAGAATCAACTTTGACCCCATGTCGCCTCGTAAGAAAACCCAAACTCTCAGCACCAGAAACTGCCATCCTCCCAGTACACAGACTGGGAGTAATAAACAAAACTCCTTTAGCGCAACCGCCTCTTTTTTTTTTTTTTAATAACGTACTATTATTTAAAAAACTATAAAGATAGAGAAAAAGGAGATGGAAAAAAGAGAAAAACACTCGTAACTCACACAACGGCTCGGAGAGAGAGAGAGAGAGAGAGAGAGACAGAGAGAGAGAGCTGTTCTCTTCTCAGTGTTCTGTGAGTGAGCAGAGCGGGACACAGTCAGCAACACAATACATCTGTATGTGTGTAGGGGAGGGGCGCTGTGACTAGCCTATCACAGAACGCAGACACAGTCAGCTACCCAATGAGGATTTTTATTCAATCCGAGCACAGATATTGGACTCCTCGTATGATACTCGATTCAGCCGAGTATCCGGCTCATCTCTACTAAATAGAATTTGTATACTTTAGGTCTAGTATTTTCCCCACAGGACTTTTTCATATAGTTCATATATATTTATAAGTATACAATATAAGTATACATATATAACATTTAAGTATACAAGTTCATTTCAGTATACTTATATACTTAAATGTCCTGATTTCTTTGTATGAATTCAATATTTGGCTTGATGGCTACATCTGGTGGAAATTTTGTGTCAATAGCGCACTTAGAAATCTCCTTACTGAAAAAATGCTGATGTGTCAAATACTTATTTTCCCCGCTGTATATTGAACCAACATACAATTTCTAATAGAGCTTGGATGGAAACATTCAACACATGCACACTATGTCAGCTCCAGACATAGTTGTGTTCTCTACAGGACCACTGCTCTGAAGGACAGAGAAGAAGAGTTCAGGTTCAGTGATCCCCTTAGATTGAGGTCATCAATTGGAAAATAACAGAATATTCTATTTTACCTGTTAATTGTGTGTGATGAAGTTTGGCTACTTTTCCAATTGCACAAACCTCATTTGCACTTGTAGGGCAATTCCAATAACAAATGTGCAATGCAGGGCAAACATATGAAGTAAGAAAGCTGCAAAATAAAGAGTACATAGTTTCTTTCATTCATTTGCCAGTTTGCCTGACGAGACTGATATTAAAAAAAGACAGTTGGGGAGTTTTCCCCGAATCTCAGATTAAAAGAAGGCTTTATCCGGGCACCGACATTGAGGACGGTACAAGGATTGTCCCTTCAAGTGTGAAAGAGGGGACACTTTGTGAATGGAAAACAACAGAGAGAAGAAAGGACAAACAAAAAGACCTTGAGAGGGGAACCCCAAATGTTGACATTGCAAAGAAAAAAGTATTGAAAGAGGACTAGTGAAATGTCTCCGTAGATATGATGTGATAAAGAGTTTGAAGGAGGAGAACTGAGATAATGGGTTTTAAATATTTATTCTTTCTTTTAATGGTTTTAAAGACACTTAGTAGTTTTTCGACCTAATAATGTCTCTGAATGATTTCAGTGGTAGAGCAACTGTTAAACAGACTCATTCTACAAGCACACTCTGTAAGTTCTGTGTTGGGTCGTGACACAGCCCCGGCCGTCCCCTGCCTGTGGAAGACTGTGATGTTTTCAAAATGTTTTTGCATTCGCCGGTTCCATCAGCTTACTTAAACAAATTCACGTGTATTGCACTGCCCAAAGGGAAGCTTATACAGCAACATTATTTACACACAATGACGCTTATCAACCTCATGGGGGAACCTGTGAGCAAATGTTCTAAAGTGTCGCTTTAAGTTGTGTGTGTTTTAATGCAAGAAGACTGCACTTTAAGATTTAAAGAAAAACATCATTATACCACAGCAGGGACGTGCACAGACATTTTGAGGGAGGGGCTAAAATGGAAAAAGGGCACTTCTCATATTTGTTTTCTTTTTTTACTTTTAACCTGTTGGCACAAACAATCTTAAAAAAAAGGGTGGACATGAAATACTGAATAATAGTAATAATAATAGGAAAAGGGAAAAAATGAATAAGAAAGAGGCAAAATAAAGGATGGAGTTCTGCTATAGTTGTGTAGTTAAAGGAGTCATCGGATGAAAACCAAACTTTTCTGTGTGTTTAAGTGCTATAATCTGGTCCCCGGTGCATCTAGCAACCCAGAATACGTGAAAAACAAGATCCCAGTAAGTTTGTTTTGATGAGCCTTTCCCTGCAAGCATGTGAGAAATCGAGCTGTTCAGATTTTGCTCCTGTTGTGATGTAGACGCAGGATTTTATTATAATATTACAGCTTCTTAATCTACACAATTCCACCCACCGCGCTCCGCCATGGCTAAAGTTCATGGACAGCATGCAATGTGAGTCCTAACCTGGGAAGAGGGAGGTGTGGATCTATTACATTTTTAGTGGAAATCCCCCAGAAACCATAAGTAAAAACCTGCTTGTCTGCGAGAATCACTTCAAGCCGGAGTGCTTTTTCAACCTGGAACAGTACGAGCAGGATTAGCTTCAAATTGTTCCTCAAGAGAGATCGAGACCGACTGAACGAGACAAAACTCCCGATGCAAGTAATATTTATCAACAGTCTGAATTGACGTACATGTATCGTATATATAGGAGGATAACTTTAGCATATGTCAGTCACGGGCTAAATAGAACATTCAAAGCCAAACATCTGTCACAGTTTACTAGTGATGCTTTCACGTTGTGTGTGTGACGTTATAACTTGTGAACGACAAGCACTGAAATCCACTTTATCCGCTGAGATCTGCAGGTGCGCATGCGTGGATTATAGGCAAGCATACACACACAACTTGAGCGCCGTTTGCTGTGACAGATTTGTCTCCGGACGAATGATTTGAGACATTTAACACGAAACTAACCGCAGAGGAGTTCAGGAAACCCAATTCATCTAAACCATTGCCATGGCAGGACTACACGTGTGTTGTGTTGACACGCCGGACAGAAGGGGGGTGGGGTGCGCTGTAACTCATCATTTAAAGAGACATGCACCTAAACGGGTGCCGTGAGCAGAGCTGTTTCTGACCAGGCAAAAAGGGTTTTGTTTTCACAGCCATTGAGTGTTTTTAAGATAAATATGTTCCACACATTTCATGAAGACTTGATTTGTTGAGTTCTGCATTTTCACTCCTGACACTGAAAATATCCATGACTGGTCTGGTTTCAGTGGTTAATCCAGCACTTCTGATAATAGTTGAAAGACAGAATTCAAATAGGTATACATTTTATGGCACTTCCACAACAAATGTCCTCATGATGCTGGGGATACACCACATCTATCACATGATGGGTCAGAAAACATCTTCCAGAGCTTTAGTTTAGATAAATGAAGTCTGTGGACTTTAAATTGTATTGATCCATGTCTGATGCACAGAGAGGAGGAATGAACCTGTTCTTGTGACCCCTCCCATTGCCATCAGGTTTATTTCAAGATCTTCTTGCCATGCCGCTCTTATGCTCTAGTGAGACATTACACTCGACCTGTGATAGTTTATTACATATCATGGATATTCCTCTAATACATGGACTCTTTAAAAACAGTGAATCCATTTGTGAATTTGTTGGCTCTTTAGGGAAGGATGAGAAATTCTTTTGAATAAAGCTGCGAGCTTTAAGACATGTGAACCAGGCAGAGTAAACTTCTGCTGTAACTGTTGAAGTGTTGGATGATGAGACCATTGTGACCATTTTACCCACATTTTTAAAAAAGGACTTATTAATATATATTGGGATACACTGAAATAGGAAAATATACTTGGGTAAGATACTCATATTGGTCAAACTTCCAAATGGTAAAATTTTGCAACTCTCATTGTTGCCCAGATGTTTTGCTGTGACATCACTGAAACACAATTTCTCACAGTTCACTTTCTAAAGTTGTTTGTGTTCTGAGACAGAGGAAGCTCTTATAAATTCTGGTTGAATAATGAGCTCTCAGAAGAACCAGACATGTGCTGTGAGGAGCCCTTATAAAGCTTCAATCTAATAGTGTTTGTATGACACACAGCTGCTCTCCAATGTCCAATCTAATGAGTAAACTGATGTGTGATGTCATCAGTTCTTCCTTCACCAATGAGAACACAGATCTGATGATGATGATGAGCAGCAGCAGCTGTACACATTCAAAAGCTCTTGTACTTCAGCACTTAAATACACGGACTCAACACTTACATTCCTAATCTATTCAGTGTTCAATCAAATATAATATCATCTAGATATTGTTGATATTTACTGAATGAGGTCATGTTAGAGATTGATGGAGACCATTGCATTGAAATACTAGAAGTGTTTTAGCTAGAAATGAAAGAATTGTTAACAAAGACTTTGTGTCTGAATCAAAAAGGTCCTTGGGAGCATCATTCAACAAATAAAGTGACGGAGATAAAGTAAAACGCTTCCCTGTTATATCCTGGACCACAGAGTGAATCCCTTTCCAGAATGGTTGAATGCCATCACAGGACCAAAATGAATGAAAAGATTCACCCTTGAGTCTCGCATTTAAAACAGAGATTTGAACAGTTTGGTGATTTTGATAATAATCCCTTTCAGAGATTTAGTTGACAGTATGATATCTTCCAATTCTGATCAATTTAAACCAACTTTATTCTGCTTCAAAAGAGTAAGATATGTCGGATTTGAAGATATTGAAAAAAATCTTGAAGAAATATTCAATTCAGTTCAATTCAGTGAAATACTGAATATTCAATTCAGTATTTGCTCAAATGATTTTAAAGATGCCGAAATCATCAAGCCTGAGAAGTCAGATAGACCTTTAGAGCTCCACTCCAACAAGCCAATGCTCCTAATCTCAATTGGAAAATCAGGATTTAAGGCCAAAGGAGATCGAACAGAGATAGTTTGAGAAATATTTTTATGTTTTTTCACATCTTCCAAACCAGTAATGTATTATATACAATAACATTGTCACTGAGGAAATGTATCCGATCAATATTATTGATAAAACAAAGAGACTCTAATCTTCTAGGGTAGCAAAATAATAAAATCAATCCACAAAGCATCCTGTCTATTCGAAAACCAACTCGTCATAAATTTAAATTGAGCTGACCAGTAATAAAACAGAAAATTGGGTAATGAAAGATCTAGGAATGAATTTTGACCAAATTTCGACGTCTGTTTTTGGACCAAATTTCGACGGACCAAACAAAGACCAATTTTCGACGTCAATGTTTGGGCTAAAAGACGGCCAGGACGGGCCGACTTGATTTAACACAAAGAAAGACGTCCAAATGATGTCTGGTGCTGGGTGGGTAATCACACAGAATATTCAATGATTTCCTGATCGGAGACAGATTGATAGGCGCTCTGTGGGTGGAATACAGCGCCGGTAGTTGGTGTCCTGGAGGGAAATCCTCCCACTGACACGGGACAACAGGTCATGGAACTGGGACCTGCCCAGCCGGAAGTACCTTGTCAATCCAGGCGCAGATCCTGGAGGAGTTGGTAAAACTCACCAAGCTGGGTGCGCCTCCGAAGGATCGGATGGACCCAGACACGGCGCCGAACGTGTTTACGCCGTTTTTCAGCCTTCCATAACACAAAGCGCAGCTACCCTCTCAACAAATTTCGCAATGAGACTGGAGCCGCCTGCCAAGAAGCCCCTCCCATGATGCGAATGAAGCGAGTAAACTCAAAATGTTCCAGCGTTCAACTGCTCGCGAATAGGGCGTTTCATTCGCGAACGTCACCTTTGGTGTGACCATGTTATAGTATTTTCACCCCGACAAAAATCCAGAAGATCTTTGGCAATGTCTTCAAGACACTACAAGCAACCTACCTGCACTTTGTCTGTAATTCTGTAAAGTGGGGATGCTTTTAAAAATAATGACATAAATCGATTTACATATCAGTGAACTTCTGTTTACTTAATCTAATTGATATTTGATGTGACCACCCTAGAGTATGTTTAAAGCACCTTTTGCACTAGATACACAATAGATATGATGGCAAAAGGAATGTTTGGAAATGTAAACTGATATTTCCTACTAACATAATCCAGCAAAATATAAGTAGCTGCCTTAAAACATTTTGTGGGGGTGAAAAGACTTCTGCACAGTACTGTATGTGTGTTAAAGGATGGTTGAGCTGTTTTCTCATCAGTCTATCACTGTTGTCTCAGCAGATGTTCAGATGCCCATTGAAACAGCTGCTGAAGTTTGTCCAGGTACTTGAGGTTTTACATTAGAACGTAGCCATCAATGTAAGTATATGAACTCTTATAAAATGAAAGCTTACTGAAGTATGCATTCTTATGTACAGAGAATGAGACTGAGATTGGCAACCCACGGAAAGGTCAAAAAAAGTGTGCTGGTCAACTGCTGAGGTTACAGCTGTGATGAAACATTTTAAATCACTCATAACCAAAGAAAAACTGGCCACACTGACTGAATGCCAGCACTGTAAGACTGCTGAGGATCCCGTTTGGCAAGGCGCACTGCATATGGCAAGCCATTTTGTCATTTAACCCTAAAAAATTAGTAGTAGCCTTAAAATAGATACTAGTTTGTTGGGTTCCGGGGTTAATATCCGTCATGTTTGTTTTGTTCTGTGTGTGTGAGTGTTCGAACACGTGGAGTTCGTGTATTGGCGCCACGTGTTCGCGGTCTGCATCTAATTGTTATCACCTGCCGCTCTCATTACCGCATCATTTACTTCACAACCCACACCTGGTTTCTATCTCACCTACCCCTTTATAAACACCATCACTCCTCACTTCCCTCGTGCTATCGTTGACTAAGGTCACAGTGCCATCCAGTATTTTCATACCCAGTCTTGCATAGTGGATTATTCCTTACAGAAGCTGTCTAGTCTGTTTGTAGTCTCGTGTATTGATTGACTGTCCTGTTTACCGGGTCCTGGGATTCCCTTCATCTTCTTTGACTTTAATAGACCCCCACTACCCTCGACCAGCCTCACGAGAGGAGCTGCCTACCAAGACCCCGAGTTCCACCCTGGGACTTTTCACTCCAGTGTTCTCCAGACTCCAGGACTGCCGATCACACCAGCTCTGCCGGGTCTCGTTCTTCCGTGGTCTAATCTCTGTGCCAGTGGGTATCTCCGAAGAGTCTTCACGCCTCCCCTGTAGACGGGTTCCACGCTTCCTCTACGTGGTTGACGTTGCCGTACACTGGGGCTTACCCCAGTTGGCCTCGAAGTCAACCAACTCTAGCCCCCGCCTGCTTCACTGGCTACTATTATTTCTCCCTGTCTATATTGTTTAAACTCAATAAACATTCTATAACCGCAACTGATTCCTCGTCTTCTGACCAACCCTGACAGAACGATAGCACCAAGATGGAATCAGCGGGTCCGGAATCTCTCCGAGTTGTTGTCCTAGTAGAACTCCCTGCTGGGTTACAGCAAGTTGCCCGGATCAACTCCACAGCACAAGAGGTACAGACTATTAACTCTCAGATTTCCCAGTTGGCGACTTGTCTACAGGCTGTGCAGACGGAGACGGCGCAACTCCAAGCAGGCTCCGGTCATGAACCCCACAAATCAACAAACCTCCAGTCTACCAAGGGGACCCTAACTCATGTCGGGCCTTTTTGTCACAATGCGCCCTAGTGTTCAATCTCCAACCTCGCCGCTACGCTTCGGAAGTTGCCAAAGTGAGCTTCGTCCTCACTCTCCTTGCCGGTCAAGCTCGAGAATGGGGAATGTCGGTATGGGATGCCCAGTCTCCGTGCTGTCTGTCTTTTAAGGAGTTCCGGAAGGAGATGGAGAGGTTGTTCGACCGTTTGGTTCGTGGCGACGAAGCGGCCTCCAAACTGTCTCGCCTCAAACAGGATCGCGCATGCATTACGGACTATGCTATCCAGTTCAAAACGCTCAGCGCAGCCTGCACTTGGAACGCCTCTGCCCTTAGAGCCCGGTTCCTAGAAGGTCTCAACGACAACATCGCGGACGAGCTGGCAGTGATGGATGTTCCGGAGAACCTGGAGGACCTCATCTCCCTGGCCTTGCGGATTGAAAGTCGCTTGGAGACTCGCAGGAAGCGGCGCTTGATGGCCGGTCCATGGCGCCGCACGGAACCAGCCATTCCCTCCACTTTCACTCCTGTGGGTTCTAATTCCCTGGACACCGAACCCATGCAAGTGGGCAGACTCCACCTCACGACTACAGAGAAACAACAACGGCTGTCTCTAGGTCTCTGCCTCTACTGCGGGAATACTTAATATATTACTATTACTGCCTATTAAATAGGTACTAGTATACATTGAATACAAATCCAGTATTTAATAATAAGTACAAGCATTTAATGAATACATACTATTAGTATTAAAAAGATAAAATCTATTATTGTAATACGTACTAGTCAGAAATTAAATACTAGTACCTATTCATTTGAAGATATCTTCCACCTTAAAAGGAACTGGTGAGAATGTGTTTGGAGATATCTTGATTCAAACACATGATTGCATAAACATGAGTACCCCTCAGTCATCCAATCAGAGTTAACATACTAATGCAATGTATACTTGGGTATCGAAGCAGCACTTCCGCCACGCTTGTCGCCATATTTGTGGAAGTTAACAACATACCTATACAAGACTTAAATAACTCGATATTTGGGAAAAACACATATTATTAGTTGTGATCCTTAATTTTAGGCTATCTTCAATTATGTTTGTCCCTTACAATCTGCGAGGCGTCTGGCTAAACTTTTACGGACATTAATATCTTGTACAGAATCTATCGCTATCGCCAAACAGCGGAGAGAGAAAGCATGCATATCATTATGTCGTTGCAGGATGTGTGAACGACACCAATATGTGTTATCCAATATGTAGTATGTTAGACAAAACATCTCTTTGTGAAAACAGGACAGGTAAGTAAATAAACAACGATTATTAAACGTGTTATTTTGGGTGTTAATGTTGTCATGCTAGCTAATGTAAGTGAGTTATCACTATTCCTCTAGTCTAGATCAAAGCTAACTAACGTTAGACTTAATGTTAGTTGAGTTTAATTGTTTTTGAACCAGGTGGGTGACGTTTCATATCGATTGGGTTTACATTCAACCAGGGGCGCAACAGCACATTTTCTGAGGGGTATGCGAGATCAGTTTTAGAAAAAAAAGAGTTTAGAAATTGCAACCATATATCCTATACAAATAACGTGTAGTTCACTCTCTTATAATCGACAATTGAATGGAAACTCAGCTGAGACGCGAGACCACAGTCTGCATGGAGCGGAATACATCAGATGGGGGTTTAAAAGTTTCACAATGACAAGGTAGAGCCAGTTGCAGTAGACATGATGTTAAAAAGTAATTAATTTATTAACTAATGCTGCATTTAATGGGGAACAGCAGTGTTTTTGCCGACAGGGCTGAGAGCGCGCTAACATTAGTAGCCTATTAACGTTACCTTAAGTTATAACATGGTGACAAAAATACACGCAAAATTGTTTACATTTTTGTACCTAAAAATGTTCAACTATGGATGGGCATTTGTGAGTATGTGTGTGTGTGTATGTGTGTGCGTGCGTGCGTGCAAGATCTGCCTCCGAAGTAGAAAACAGATGACAGAGACAGCAGGAACGGCTAATGTTAATGACATTCGTTTTAATGTAAACAAACACGCATGTGAACACTTCAGTATATGTTGTAAAATATTACGATGGATCCGTCATTCTGCTAGTTTGGTGCCAAGAATGTTTTAAATTATAAAAAAAATTGAAATGACCTACTAATAATTTTGTTTAAACCATACACTGGAGTTTAATATTTATTCTTGTAGTTAATATGTATGTGTTTTATTTATAAGTACTATACAGTTTAGTGGTTCAAGCAACGTGTTTATTGTTGTAATACATTTCTAATTTACTTTGAGTTTTTTTTTATTTGAAATAAACCATTAAAAAGACTATCAGTAACTAATAGTTATCGGGAGGTACTGACCACCTTAGTTATCATTATCTGCAAAATCCAATATCGGTCGATCTCTAATAAGTAACCCAGAGGTGCCATGGATCGTCGGATCACCAGAAGGTCTGGTGAAGGTGTTAGAGATTAAGTGTCCTTTCAGTGCAAAAGACCGTTCTACAATGACTTTCTGTCTCTGATGAGAAGACTCGAGGTTCTGTCTGAGAAAGACTCGAGGTTCTGTCTGAGAAAGACTCGAGGTTCTGTCTGAGAAAGACTCGAGGTTCTGTCACTGTGGAAGGTGTAATGAGCCTTAAGCAAAATCACAGTTGCACTCTGGTTTTTCAAAATGTGACCCTATTTTGAACTGTGTTAAAGTTATATTCAATAAAAGAGTTATAAAGTGAGGCGTATCTTCTTTATACAAAGCGCATGCTTACACTCATATGCAAAAACAGGTGTAAACTGATATTACCTCATGGACGAGTGAAATTAACCAATTCTCATGTCTCTACGATGTTGTATTGCAGATATATAGGTCTAGCTTTATGGTTGCTAAGTTAACTTGTTTAGTTGCTATGGATGTGGCATGGCACCTGCCAATTGATAACACACTGAGGCACAAGTGAAATTAATTTACCCTCATGTCTCCATAACTATATTTGGAATGTTGCCTGTGACTGGTTGGTACGAATATGCGTTATTACACCCCTAGATGCCATATGGCAAAAGGTTGGCTACATGAATCGTAATGATGCAATATATACTTTATATGTGTACTTTATAGTTTTAGTTTGTTTATAATTTATTGTGTTACTTCTTTCAGCCACTGGTAACCTAAGGTACAGTAACATTGTACATTATTTCAGTAAGCCAAATGACATGGTTTAAATAATGTGTCAATGCAATGTTTTATTATCTTAAATGCTTTATCAATGGGTACGAGGTAAATATCTTGATTATCACAACAACGGAATACAGTGTAGTGCTTGGTAGATAACAATTAACTTGTGTATTTGAATAAATTTAAAACAAATTAGAACAAATAGCACGAATTTTCAATAAAAAAACGAAAAATAAACAAATTAAATTTCGACGACCTTTATGTACATGGTGCACAAAGATGTGGAACTTGTCTTAGCATATGTATGAGTTAAATGTCATATGCGAAATGCAAACATTAGATATAAATGTATTTTGCCTTATAATCAGATATTTTAGAGGCGTTGAAAATGGCAAAGCATTAAAAGTTTGTGTTTTAATATGCATATTTTGTATGGTTCAAACAAATATACATAAGAAAAATTTAATAAATGTTAACAATTGTATATGGTATCACTGTACATCTTTTTTGTACATGGCATGGTAAAATAACAATGTGCAAAGAACTTGACACAGCTTAAAGTGCATAGAAATACAATAAAGAAGACTTGCAGGTTTTTTAAAGAACAAATGTAAGTGTTCTCAACATTATAATGGCTTAGCATTATCTACTTGTTTTTCAATTTTTATGTGTTTTATGAATAGCAAATGGATACAAAGATAATGCTGTAAAGTGCACTTAAGCAATAATATTGATTGTGTGCAGTGTTGGGTAAGTTACTCTGAAAAAGTAATTAATTACTAGTTACATATTCAATAGTGTAATTAGATTACTTTACAAATTACTCTCTCCAAAAAGTATTTAATTACTTATTACTAATGACTTTCTATATCCTATATCAACCTTGATTAGTTAAGTGATTCAAGTATAGACATGAAACGGCTCTTTTAATTCATTCAAATCAATAATATAAAACTACATAAAGTAGTATTATTAACTGACCAAATTATTACAAATGTGAGCATAATACATTAAAGCATGGATTTTAAAGTTAGACTGAATTTTGATGTCAATTCCATGTTTGCACACACAGATATTACACAAAGTATTTAGTTTAATTACATCAGAAGTAACTGTAATTAAATTACAGGAAAACCTAGAGGAAGTAAAAGTCGTAACAAGGTTTCCGTAGGTGAACCTGCGGAAGGATCATTGTCGTTGGCCGGGCGCGCGCCCGAACCCAGAGCGGCGGCGGGGACCACGGCCCCCGTCCCGTCTCCCCGGGGCCTCCGGGCCCCCCTCGCGGGCTCACCGCCTGCCGTCCGGCCCGGCCCCGCGGTTCCCAGAAGCCGCGGGGAGCACCGGGCCGAGCGCGAGAGAGCGCGAAAGGCGCCGGCCGGGGGGAGACCCCCGGCCGGCCCTCGGGACCTGTACCTCGGCGCGGGGCGGGCGAGCCCGGCGCGGGACGATCGGCCGACGCCGCGTCCCGCCCCGCGCGCTCCGCACGCCCCCGGCGGGTACCCGTAGGCGCGCCCCCCGCCCCGTAGGGCGGGGCGGGCCGTGGGTTCAAAGACCCGGAGCATCCCCGCCACGGCGGGTCGCCGGGCGCCCGCCCGGGGTCCACACCCTTTTGTTCCCTCGAAAACCCATGTTGGCACGCGGACCCGACGCAGAAAAGAGACAACTCTTAGCGGTGGATCACTCGGCTCGTGCGTCGATGAAGAACGCAGCTAGCTGCGAGAACTAATGTGAATTGCAGGACACATTGATCATCGACACTTCGAACGCACATTGCGGCCCCGGGTTCCTCCCGGGGCCACGCCTGTCTGAGGGTCGCTTTCCCATCGATCGGACCCGTCGCCGCTCGGTGTGCGGCGGCGACTCCGGATGCGCGCCGGGCCCTTCCCGCGGACCGCCCCGGCTACGGCCCGCGTCGGGTCCCTCGTCCGGACCCCCGGCGCGGGCGCCCCGGCGCCTCGGCCGGCGCCTAGCGGCCGGCGCCTAGCGGCCGGCTTAGAACTGGTGCGGACCAGGGGAATCCGACTGTTTAATTAAAACAAAGCATCGCGACGGCCCGCGGCGGGTGTTGACGCGATGTGATTTCTGCCCAGTGCTCTGAATGTCAAAGTGAAGAAATTCAAGGAAGCGCGGGTAAACGGCGGGAGTAACTATGACTCTACTTCGCACAGCGGCTGACCTTGCCTGGGAGGAGGGCATGTCAAGGAAAGATCTGGCCTTGCGGTTGAAGAACAACTTTCTATACCGCACGCTGGATGCAATAAAGAAAAGGCTAAACAACCATCCACTGGACCCCACCAGCAGGCCTACGCCCAACTACCACACCCCTCCAGCCACCTATCCCTGCTGCAACGACGACGGAGCCCATCTCCAGTCCCTATGTACCTCCAGCCACCAACCTCTATGACGAATGGAAAAGGAGGATGCTAACCACCATCCTTAACAACCTCCGGGAGCCAGCCACACAAGCCACCGCGCTGAGAGTTACAGCGCTGAGCCTGCTGAATAACAGGATCACCACGGCGGAGGCAGCTGTGGCGGTTGAAGATCAAGTTAACACGATCTTCCCCGTACTGTGGCTGAGGAAAGAACCCCGCCCTGTCAAAGAGCATAGACTGGAGAAGCCAAAAGAACTGCGTAGGCGCCAATATGCAAGCATTCAACGGCTGTTTAATACCAACCCGGAAGGATGCTGCTAAAGCAGTGCTGGAAGGAAGCTGGAGGATCCCAGCGCAGAGAGCATCCCGGGAGCCACCGGGTTTGTTTGATGCCTGGGCTGACATCCTGGGCAAGGAGGGCCCTCCTCCCAACTACAAGGGGCTGGCGACTGGGCAGAAGTATTGGGAAATACTGGAGCCGATCACTGAGGAGGAGCTGCGAGGTTCCCTGAAGACCCTGACCAACTCGGCAGCCGGGATGGATAAATTGTCCGCGGCAAGCCTTCTGAACTGGCACCTCCCCTCCTTGACGAGCCTACTCAATTTCTTCCTCGTTACCGAGAACCTTCCCTCGACACTTGCCCACGCTCGGATAACTCTGATCCCAAAGACTCTTACACCTGAGGATCACAACGATTATAGGCCTCTGGCAATTACACCGATACTAACCAGGGCGATGCACAAGATCCTGGCACGGCGGATGAGGGACCTTCTTACTTTCTCGGCCACCCAATATGCCTTTTTGCAACGGGACGGATGCCTGGAGGCTTCCACGGTTCTGCACGCCGTGCTGCGTAATAGCCATGACCTGCAGAGACCGACGGCAATGGCATTCTTGGACCTCTCGAAGGCATTCGACACAATCACCCATGAGGCACTTGGGGAGGCCGCGGAGCAGGCGGGACTACCATCTCCCATGCTGGCGTATATTAGCAACGTCCTGAGGAAGTCGGAGGCGACTATCGGTGACAACATCATCCGCTCAGGTCGAGGCGTGAAGCAAGGGGACCCCCTCTCGCCGATCTTGTTCATTCTGGCGATGGAGAGGCCCATCTCCGCTGCGAACCGCGGGATCGGGATCACTCTGGAACATACACACCTCCATTCAATACTGTATGCCGATGACATGGTCCTCATGGCTGAATCCCAACCGGAACTGCAGGCAAAGCTGGACGGCCTGGGCGCGGCCCTTGTGGACTGCGGTATGAGCCTGAATTCCAGGAAATCCGCGGCCCTTACGATCACAAGGGACGGCAAGACCAAGTCGATGCTGCTTTTGCCTGCCGTGTATACATCTAACGGCGGAAAGATTGAGCCCATGGGAACCGAGG